>JAOTAV010007900.1:0-28808 GCA_026546445.1 Cyclargus thomasi | reverse complement strand
ATACAACAAAGCAAAAATTTTGAAAATCGGTTCACAAACGGCGGAGCTATGGTTGAACATACATAAAAAAAAAAATATATCCACAGCCGAACATATTAACCTCCTCGTTTTTGGAAGTCGGTTAAAAAGACGATGGTGTTTGCACTTTGCAAGAATATCTGTTATATTCGGGTTTTTTCATAATAATATTTATATTATAAGCAGAATGAAAAAAACAAAGTGATTTTCAGGTTTGTAAGTGTCCATCATAACGAGATCTGTATGAGCAAACTTACGCTGCTGGGCTCTTACCCATTCAAATATTATTTGGACGCTGTTAAGCATTTGTGTTATCCAACAAAAATAGTTTTGTTGGATAACACAAATTTGATAATTTTCAGTTATGAATGCAGTCTTATCTTTTAAGAGCTAAGAATATTACTGCATGCTTAACTCAAATATGGTTTTAGTTGGATAACACACAAATCTTTAATATTGTCTAAAATAAGTACTACTACTACTAACAGTCTTCGATAAACTATTATAAAGATTCACAGTTGCCGTCTAAAAAGTGGCACCGGCAAACCGCTTAAGCGCTATTCCGCTCCTAGAAGTTCCGAGACCGCGATTTTAACTTTTGTACTACTGTGAGCGTTATCGCATTAAGTTAAGTTTCATTTTTCAATACACTTAGTTGTTTTGTGTCAGATAGTCTTGGTGTCATTATTTTATTAAATTTTGAAGGGATCTTTGCATCTTATTAAAATTTTGTTTCTATTAAGTGTTAAGTTAATTAAGTAAGCTTTAGTTATGGTGCACACTTATTCACACCCTTAGGTATTATTATCGCTTATAGATTACTGGCCAGTTGCCGGTCCACAAAAAGGATGGGTCATATGACCCGTCCTATATATAGGTATATAGGACGATAGAAGAGCATAAAACAAAAAGATTTTGTTCTATGATTTCACTTGTAAGCTGTCCAAATGGGTACTGCTCAGAAATCTAATGTTCAGGTAGTCAGAAAATACGTTTTGGTAATATTTTGTTGGTTCTGTTACACACTGAACTAAGATAAGACTGAGATAAGCAAAAAAATTAAATGATGACTTTCATAATGCATAGTCTTTGAGATTTTGCCGGTCGTCATTGATAAAAATGTACATATTTTACTGGTGTGATCGGAGTACACTGTAACTAATCTTATCACGTACAAGTATAATAATATTATCAATGACAAACAATGATTATACAAAATTATTATTTTTCACAAAAAAAAATCACATAGGGCACAATGGGCATAGCATCATTTCCTTGTCTATAAAAACATGTCTAGTAAACAAATTTTTGACAGACAAAGAAAAAGCTAACCTAACCTAAAAAGAATAAAAATTAGGACATTTACAGAGAATTTTTACACGTGGCGATATTAATTAATAACTCCCACACCGGTTTCGGTGACGGTGGCCGGTTTTATTGAAACTAGGCCTTGTTACGAAAGAGTAATTTTATAGTGCCCAAGCGTGTGCGCAGTACACAGGAGCACTCTCTCTTCCTTAACTGTCATAACCCAGTGGGACGGATGACCGACACGACTGACGAGAGATCAGGCGCAGGGCCGACTTTTTGCATCCTTGTCAGACAATTAGGTGATCAGCCCGCATTATCCTTACCAAACTTAGAAATAACATGTTTCCAACGCGGGAATCGACCCCGCCACCCCCGAGTCAAGAGCAAAGTCCTTTACCACTAGACCACGAAGGCGTCATTATTTATTGAAATATCATATTTGTAAGAGTAAAATTTTTAGTACACACCGTGCGGAAGTGATGATAAAGTACGGTTACCAATGGAAAATTGAAGTGTTATTAGGGTTCCGTACCGGATAAAAAATACCCTTTTACTAAGACTTCGATGTCTGTCCATCTGTTTGTCTCCAGGCTGTATCTCAAGAACGGTACCTACATATTAGCATAATAGCTGGAATTTAAATTTTAACAGATGATGATAATTATTTTGGCGTTGTAACAAATATTGAATATAATAAAATATGTATTTAAGAGGCTCTTTTACAAGTTCATCGTATTTCTTTTCGCCAGAAATCTGGCTTGACAAAAAACACTGCGCAAGATTTTGCCGTGTGTTACACAATTCAATTTTGGTAGTTTACCCGAGGCTTAGCCGTATCCCATTTCACCTTTTTCTATTTCTTTAATTTGCCTAATTCTACATGAAAGGCAAAATTGCGTTGCCGTCGCACTTACAACTAGAAGCGTGTAACCAGGGAAGTTGAAACAGAGCCAGATTATGGGACTAAGTAAGTTAGTCGAGTTATTGACATAACTCGGCCCAGCCGACAGAGTACATATTGTAACCGACATTTTCCGACTCAATGATATAGATAAGTTTATGGACAACTTGGCGTGGGAGACCCATGCTTCGGCACGAATGGGCCGGCTCGACCAGAGTAATACCACGGCCTTACAGAAAACTGGCGTTAAACGGCGTTGTGCTGTATTCCGTTCAGAGAGTGAGTTTACCGGTGGCCTATCGTCACGAATACTTTATCCATACATCTATAACCTGTTCCCTCATAAAGGCCAGCAACGGACTTGCAACTCTTCGGATGCTATGAGCGTCCATGGACGACGGCAGTTGCTTACCATTAGGTTACCCGTCTGCTTGCCCGCTAAATATCATTAAAAAACTGGTTCTGTATCGATTTCTTCGTTGTAGGTTCGACGGCAGTATGCTTGCCTACTAATTTCGTTAAAAAAGAAAAAACTTACTGGTAGTCCCGGAAGTGAAATGTATGATGCTTCCGTCGTCAGGTTTAATTTCCCTTCCGTACTGTGACACGTTGTGGTTGGAGCCCTGCGTGAGTGCGCCTATTGTATGTACCCCTCTGTAAGTTTAATCGGTGAAATTGAAAGAGAGCCAGTTGAAGGACCAACGTCAGAATATGTCAATTCCATGTAAGTTGTGATCCAAAATAAAAAGTACTAAGTTGTTATGCTATAAATGGTGTAACAAAAGTTTTTTACCCTGGTTCACCGCTTCCTGATAAGTGCCGTATAGGTTATCCAAAACCAACCAAAATTGAGAAAAGCCAAACCCATACTTATCTGACAGAGTTGCAAGAGTTTTAGTCAAAAAATTCTAAGTAAGAATTCTAAGTGGATAAGATTAAACACTTACTGAAAATTTTCATTTCCACAAGACAGAATAGTGGTTAGACTGGGATATTCAGCACTTTTTAGTTCCCCTTCTTTTGCTTTGCCGATGTCTGGTATCATCTGCTGAATCATGTCATAATACCGTTTCGTCTTAATGTTCTCTCCTATAACTAAACCGCGTAGGTCTACTTTCTTGATGCAGTAACTCAGTTCTGAAGCTTCGTATTGGGGGTTTATAAGTACCTGGCGAAGTGTAATTTTTTTTTTGTGAATAACACGCATGATTTTTAAGGTAACAATATTAAGCTTTTTATCTTAGTTATTCTAAATATTGAATATTGAGAGAACTCTTAATTTATTCATGAAGAAGAGAATTTCAATTGTTTTCAGCGATGACGACATCTGTATCTCAGTTGGTAGCTTAAGTTGGGGGGGGGGTTCGATTCCCGCCGACGTATTAAAAGTTTTTCAATGTTCCTGGGTCTTGGATGTGTATTATACATGTGTATCATATAATGATAATGTTTTATTTTTCTTTATTATTTTATGGGACTTTTTTAACAAGTGAACATGTCAGTCCAACCGTAACCGTTACATAATCCACTTGTTGTTCCCGTTGACTTTTTATTGTAACATATTGTGTATGTAACATATTAGCAGCTATTGATATATAGCAGAATAATAATCTTAAATATGTGTATAGTATAAAAGTATTATATATATTTCCGTTGCCTGTAACACAAGCACGGGGCCAGAATGACGTGGTGTGAAGCGTCCCTAAGATATTATTATTATTATATTATAAGCACTTATGCACTTATAAACCATTATTAATTAATCACTTTAATTAAGTAATTTCAATCAATCAAATTAATCAATATAGGAAAGTGCCTACTCTATTACTGCGTGAGAGTTTTAAAACTTCAGGGATTAGAAAGTAAGTTTATGCTATGTTTGAATCGCCATTGTTGCCACAAATCTTCATACAGCATCAAAATTTCTATGAAATTTAATGCGAAGTTATTTTGATCCGACATAACTCTGCTCTAGCTGAGTGTTAGAACAGAGTGCTTTCCTTAACATCATTTTATATTTCACAGGTAAAGATACAGACGACCTCTGTGGCTCAATAGTTGCGCGTAATAACAAACATAACAACATAAATAAACTGGCAACAACAAATGCATAACTTAAGCCTTAAGAAGGGTCACGGGTTTAAATCCCGCCGACGGAGCAAAAGTGTTTCAATGTTCCTGGGTCTTGGATGTGTATTATATATGTGTATCACATAATAAAAATCTTAAATATGTGTATAGTATAATAGTATTAAATATATTTCCGTTGTCTGGTACCCGTAACACAAGTTCCTCGGGTACTTAGCACGGGGCCAGATAGACGTGGTGTGAAGAGTCCATATATTATTATTATTATACTTACAGAGATCAAGCCAACTCTAGCAGCGGCTACCAGCGCTATTATCCAGTCCGTGTTGTTGTGGGACCAGATGCCCAGCCGGTCTCCTTTGGAAAACCCGTTCTCGCGTAAAGCACACCCCAGAGAGTCGGCCTGTAAACAATTTTGTCATAAATTTTTCATTTCAATCCATACTTTAATTATAAACGGAAATAGTGTTTGTTGGTTTGTTCGCCTTTTCTTCGTGCCTAAACAAAGCAATCAATTAACTTAATTTTTGTCTTAGACTTAGTTAAAGGTAAACAGAGTAGCATAGGCTAGTTTTTGGTTTGGAATCACTTATAAAGGGTAAAACATACACATACAACAGAAACAAAGCAAAATGAAAGCAAAAAATACTCTTTCAGCGCTGCTTCTCTTACTGTGAACTTTATTTATGGTATACATCATACATTGTTATTGCTTTATATTAATGTAGTTTGGTCGAAAAATGTAATTTTTTCTGAAAATATTTATTAAATAAATTTATAGTTATACTACGGAAGTTTGTTTGCCGTATAATCGAATAATTAATAGTTACCTAATCATTATAATATCAATAATCATTATGTATCTTTTTTTTACATTTGTAATACAATATCTTATGTTTTATTTATATGTTGATTAACAATTGGATTACTAGAAATTTATTCAAACTAGCATTGGTGTTGGTCTATTAAAGAACTGTAATTATTGTTATGTAAATCAGTTTAAATTATGTGCTCTCATATAACAACTACTCGTGATACAAATGTATAATGTGGGAAATTGAAAGAGAGCCAGTTGCTGGACCTACGTCATTTGGTCGGTATGTGTCAATTCCATGTAAGTTGTGATCTGTGGAATGGGTTTAAAATAACGTAACCAATTTACTTAGATACGCAATCTGGCTCTGTTTCAGCTTACATCATTGTTTAATTAATATTATTAGCAAATGGAGTGTAACAACGATATATTAATATACAAAACTAGCGGATTCGACAGCGTTGTCCTGCCTGTCTTGGTTGTTAATCTAGACCATTGATTCCCAAAGTGGTCCAGGTAGACCCCCAAGGGTCCACGGGAGACTCTCTGGGGGTCTACATGGGCCACAACAAATAATGGGGGTCCACAAGACGTTAGTGGGGGTTAACGAAAATTATCCTGAATTTCAATCTTGCCGTTGATAAAATGTTTTTATGATAACCATTAATTAGTTTACTTTTACATGCTTTTACTTACTTACAAGTCAACATTAAAGTACCCTGCATGATTACTTCAAAATCCGATTTCAATTATATATCATCATGGAACTACATCCGAAAATATTATATTGGGGGGTGGGGGGTGTAGCAGGGGGTCTACCCAAACCACTAAAACTTTAAAGTGGTACACGGAAGTAATAAGTTTGGGAACCACTCATCTAGACCGAGCTCAATTTCCCTTGAATACCTACAAAAATTTCATCGAAATTCATCCAGTCGTTTTAGAGGACTTCAGTGACAAGTACACGCACAAAAGAATTATATACATATATAAAAAATATTAAGATGTGTGGTATTCAGGTATTTTTTTATTTATACAATAACTAATAAGATATAATATGTGGCCGATAAATAGATGTATGTGGCCGGCCAATCTTCTTCAATCACGACACTTTCAGAGTAAACTCTATACAGGGGACTTATTATAATTTGCACAATCAGGTTAGCTGGAACAGAACCAGATTGAGGATCTCGGTAAAATGGACGCGTTATATCGTACCTAGCAGGCAGCTGATCACGACTTACATGGAATTGACATACTCCGACCAAATGACGTAGGTCCGTCAACTAGGTTTCTTTCAACAATAAATTACTTTGTTATAATAGTAATTATATAAAAGCAAATATAGTAAAACCTTTACAATCCTCACCCTATTAAGTAGCTCCTCATAAGTTAGATCCCGTTCTTCGTATAGCGACCTGACGGCGACACGGCCGGGGTACTTGTTGACGGTGTCCTCTATCACCTCGCCCAGGGTCCTGTACGACAGAGGCTCGAAGCCAGGGTGACGCAGGTAGCTCTGGGCACCCTGCTGCAGGTTGCGGGATAACCTGGAACACAAGGGCGAATCTAGCTTCGGCGTCAGGGTCACATACTTGTGCCCAAGTCACAAGAGCCCGTGTTGGCGCCAGGGGTGGGGCTCTCTCATACTCCTGATTAAGTCACAAAAAGTTATTGTCTACTTTGTTAATAGATGCAAATTCTATTAGGTAGTAATCCAATTAGGTTATGAATATCTAGATCTCGTCCAGGGGGGTCATCACTCATGGTGAGTATGAGAGTTTTACTGTGCAAGAAATTTACGTGAAAAGCGCACGGTGAAAGACTGTCACTCGTCAAGATATTTGCATAGGATATTCCAAGCAATTCCTTAGAGAACTCCCGTGATGGATGGAGGATGCAGAGTGAAGCTACGTCTCGGAGTAACCCTAATAAACAACTGGCCGGTCCACAAAATGGATGGGTCATATGACCCCGCAGGGAACCTTTATATGACGATATCCAAAATGTACTTTCTGAATACCTGAAGGAGGCCAATGGCCTATTAGGAGTCCAGCTTGTTAGAGACACTTTACCCTTTTTTGAATACGATCCAGTTCTAGTATTTTGAAACTTCTGCCAGAAAGCAAGAAACTTTCAAAAAATTTTTTTTGTTACTTGTTTTTCATTTGGGATTTGTTAAGAAGAAGTAGATTTAAGGTGGTCAGATCACGGAACCCGTATATAATGTGCCGCGGATCACCATTCGGGTACGTATTGTGTGTCCTACGTCAAATTTCATTCATTAAATCTTAAAAGTACAACGAACTCGAAAACATATTAATAATTCATAGGTAATTAATTAAAAGAGATAATAAGATAATGAAAATGTCATGTTAAATTTACAGTTCAATATAACATATGTATTTAACATTTTTATTAGGGAAGATATCTTGTAGATAGTTAGAAGTTTGACAAATTTCAATTAACATTTCTATAATCACTACCTAAAATATTTTAAGTATTTTTAAGGTTTGTGGGGGGAGATGATCTGAGGTCTATTTCACGCTTATTGTATCGCATTAGCAAGGCCGTACTATTTTGAGACTCAAACGAACGAATCGGAATTTTGCATCATACTCTTCATTTATATGAAGATCAACAGGTGTACAGGGGGGTTATTATAACCTCTTATTCCCAGCCAAGTTCCAGCCAGTCAGCAGTCACGAGACACTAAATACGTGAAGTTTGACGTTCCCTAATGTCACCAACATTTTTAAAATCGATTCATAGACAACCAAAATAGTATTAATTCAGTTATTATTCTAATATGATATTGTGATTTCCTTAACCACTATACAAATACATACAAAATCCACAGATAAGAATACGCAGGATAAAGTTTTATAAACTCTACCAGTGAACTCAATTTGAATAAGCATATTTATGTCTAACATAGTCCCGTCTTATCCCTCAAGGGTTCAAGTTTTTTATTTCATACTCATAAATTAGTTGTTAGCCGCAAGTTGAGACTGCAAAAATGTATCTAATTCGTGTTCTTAAATTTTTTTTTACTTACATTTTTTTAAATACATATCCATGACTCAGAAACATTAAAAGCTTTTGGTTCCGTCGGCGGAATTCGAACGCGGTAGCCCCGGCTCGAACTACCAACACGCTTACTTATTACTGAGCCCTCTGTGTCGTCTATTGAAATAATGACGAGTATATTTTTTTTCATTCATTCATACAAATAATAATATAACGTTCCAAGGTTTCAGTATTCAAAACGGTTCTTACAGTTTGTTGATCTCGAACGTGAAACTTTTTATTTACTTCCCGCTTCCGAAAGGGATATGAATGTATAAAAGACCCTTATAATAAACGAGTGCGTCGCTCAAAACTCAAAAATGATTCTAAAGTTGAAAAATACGGGTAAAAAGGTCGTATTTAACAGTAAGACCCTACAAGTACTCCACTCTACAACCAGTAAATTATTTTGGTTGAAGAGAACTAGGAAACTGTAAGGGTATGTAAGGTTCTGATACAATTTACAGCTTACCTAGAAGCGAGTTCTCATAACTAGCCTTACGTTGGTTCGTTGATTCGCAATGAGTTTTGGTTAACTTGGCCCGCCGAAGTGAGCTCCTGGGAAAGCAATTCCACACGATCCAATTACTACCCTCACATATTACTTAATATATTAGTGATTCCTGTTAAAGGAATTCCGTTTTAGGAATTAGAGGGTATAAATTTTCTATCAAAACGACTATAATTAAAACAATGCCAATTTACTTATTCATTAAACTCACGATACTCAGCGTAGGTATAATAATTATGTAGATCTTAACAATATAATTCTTGTGTATGTGTTCGTCACTCAAATCCTGCCAAACGGCTGGACTGAAATTGTACGTATTTAAGGGGATTTGAGAATGATTGAGTTTCACAAACCGAGACCAGGATAACGTCTGTCGGGTCCTTATTACCATGGTAATAAGAAATAGACTTTCTTAGTTTTTTAATCCTGTGCTTAAGATTAGAGCTATAACAGATGAGCAGGCAAAAAAATATTATAATAATTTTAATACAAATATAGGTATTTGGACAATATTTCAGTTACATCTAAAAAGCAACTTTGAACATAAATTTGTTTCGATTTCGTTTGTTGTTACATTAGTAATATTGTTTGTGCTTTCTTACGATTCGATGTAAAGCCCCTCGTGGCCTCGATATGTCTTGTTGTGTGACAAATTGTCATCGGTTAGAGAAGATTGCTCCTCGATCCACTCGACAAATGTCAGGGTCACTGACGTGTGTCTGCCGATTCCACTGTGAATATCTTTAGCCTACATTCACATGAGCTTATGCTGGCTACGAACGTTTATCTACATACTACATGAGCTAACAGATATAGGGTACGGTAGGTCTATTATGTTAAAATTGCGATCAGCAATAGTTATAAACTTGCGTTCAATTACTAAAGTTCAAATTTGGAACTAATTTGTGACAAAAGCTATGCTAAAACCACAGAATAGCTGTAGAATAGAAAAAAGGAACCATTGCGGCTATATCGCTTTTGTTGTAATATGATAGGAATTTGATTTTGGAGCAATAATTGCGCAATTATTGCTTTCGTAAGGTACACAATAGCCCTGCAGATTTCCTTTGTGATTTTTATCGAGACAATCTTGATTATTATTAGCCTTAATAATAACATTGAAAATATTTCACTATATAAAAAAATCTAAAACTGCACTAAAACTGTACAATTAACTTTTTAGATGCCTTAAGAATTCTTATTTGTATAAGGTACAACAGCTTGCCGTTTTAAAAAAACAAATCTAAAACTTAACAAAGTACCTACATAGCTCATTGAAGTGGTTGCGATATCGCTCCGGTATTGTGTCGTAACTCGTAACTAAGCTACGGATAATGTACGAATCTTTTATTCAAGTGCCCTCGCCTCAAACACCGCAAGAAAATAACAAAGATGGAGTCAACATTCATTGTGCCATTTTCAAAAGGATTTTGATGGATCTGTATCGCTCGGTACTGAGTTTAAGTAATACATATTGTTCACTTTTAAGTTTTATTTCACGGACAAAAAACATGACCTACCTTATAACAAAGGAACTGAAATACTTAAGCCGAATTGCAGAAGAAACAATGCCGAGAAATGAGATTAAAGTGAAACTGAATAATTGCTTTTGTGTCAACAGATTATATTACAATTAACATCTGAATTGATTGCATTTTACATATTGACTTAACATTTAAGTAAAGATGATATTGAGGGCATGTGTTACCGCTTCCTGATATGTGTCGGATAGGCTATCCGCAATTTGTTTGACATATGAAGTAGGTACAGTATTCATCAGGTAGTATTTAACTTTATATCATCTTGACATTTAAGCTTTAAATTCAAATGATATCAGGATAATATTGTGCGCACACAAGTATTTTACCCTTGTAAATTCTAAAACAAGTACCGCACAATGAACGAAAACTAGTGTAGTCAAAAGAAATACAAGTTTTCCGATTATTTTGTGCGGAAAATTGGATTAATAAGCGGCCATAACGGAATATCGAAGCGCAGAATTTATTTTATGCTCTCAAAGCTTTTCGGTTTTAACAAGTTCATTCTGCTTTCATTAATCAAACATCGCAAGTATTACTTCGATGAAGACTAGAGCTGTGAGAAACGATTTATGAAAGAGTTTTCTCTTATTACAATTTCTTCTGATGTTTTAGAATTTCGTAATTAATTCTTATTTATAATATTCTCATTTTTAACTGCTGCGTTATGTGTATGGAATTAAATAAAATCTCACTTAAGCATTTCATCGGAATAAAAGTATCTTATACTAGTAAAGTCATCAAAAAAATCATATCAGGGATTTCTGCTCACCCATGAAATTCGTTCAGTACTTTTGATGTTTTGTTACAGGAATATAGTGAATAGGAAAATATGTGATTTTTTGTTATTCGTTCTAAACACGGCTAAAAGTCGAAAAGTTTTTTATTATTGTGTTACCTTTTCGGCTAAAATTAAAAACCCATCTCATAGAACAATTTTAGTAATTTTGGGAAACTTTAAGTGTAATCCTTCATGATCGCATTAAAAGCAGGCAATTAAAATTGATTCAATTAATTATTTAAAATAAAGTACATTATTGTAACCTTCATGCATCTCACAAACAAAACCCGAGTTAAAATGTATATATTTTTCAAATTAATATTTACCGTTGATTAAGGACCTGATTCACCGCTTACTGATAAAGCTTCTGTTAAGCTATCCACAACTTTTTTGACAGATTCTCCATACAACATCTGTCAAATAAAGTTGTGGATAGACACCTGTAAGTGGAAACAGGCCCTTAAAGTATTTAACAATTCATAAAAATTCACTAATATTATTATGGTATTGAAATACCGAGAGCTGCATGTTACTTGAATGAAACTTGCTGGAAACCCTCCTGGAGCTACCTAGTCGATGGCATATATGAACCCCATAGAAAAACAAACAGGACCTACTCGTATGCGAAATAGAAACAAAGCGTATTAATATCTCAATGACAGTACATGTTTACAGTACACTTTACGTAAAAGCTAAGAGCATTAGGTTTGAGCTTTAGCATAGCAATATATGTCTAAAAATAAAATTGTAATAATATTATAGATACTAATAAGAAAAAAAAAATCATTGTACTACTAACGCCATCTATGAGTTGGGATGTGTCGCTCAAAAGATAAACTAAACTAACGAGTTTTCATACATTTGATTCAAAACCGTAAAGTTTTATTTTAAAACATCTTTCATAGTCATAGAATGCTTTGGGAAACCGCAATATGTCGCAGCTTACAGCACTTCAAAAATCGAAAGCCCTTATAAAGCTGCGCTTTATCGCTAGTATTGCTGGCTTTACGTTTTTCCGCAGCATTACCAGTATGGACTTAGGATAGAACAAATATTCAGATTTCTTTTGTATCTCATGGGAACATTGGAAATATGTCCTATAATCGAAACTAAATAGCCTATCTGAATACAAATCATCACAATCTGTTCTAAACTTACGAGCGAACTTGTGGTAGAGTTCTCGCAGTCCTTTTAGTAATTTCAGTCAATGGCTAATGAGAGACAGAAATGGTCGTGAATTCTCAATTTCGGAATGTAATTTAACTAGATACATAACAGCGGCCGCTTTGTTTACGAATGGCCGATAAACAAGGACAAATGGCGGAATAACACGTCATGTACACTTTCGTTATGCGAACTTCCGATAAGTGTTGTTTGCACGCAGTCGTGGGGCCGCTATGTTGAAGTTTCGCACAGTTTTTCATATTACATGTGAGGAAACGGTTTGAATATTATTATGTTTACTAAAGTGTAACAGCTAACGAAGCAGCTAAAAATATTAATAAAGATATCAACATAAATGTTTTCTGTCGCTTTAATTAAATAAAAGAAAATTTATGAAATTTAAGGAAATTACCACTTAATATATTTGTACGGCCGTAAGCCAAGTGGATGATCCAAAATTATCGATTTTGATTTGACCATTGAAAGAAAAAAGATTTTTATTTATTTGTACATCAGCTCTCATATTAAATTTATATAATCATCTTAAGTCTGCAATGAGTCGTTTATGCAAACGTTGAAAGTAAATCGCCTAGCTCTTTACTATTTATTTTATATTAGTTTGCTTCTTTCTTATCCAGATTTTAGGCATTTTTTTCACCCTCGAAAAAAAGGGAGCTGTTATAAGTTTGACGTGTCTGTGTGTATATGTCTCTCTGAACTCTGTCTGTGACAATGTTTATAGCTCTTGAACAATAGAACCGATTTCAATTTAGTTTTTTTAATAAAAAGCGACCTGATATGGTTGATGAAAAAAGGTTAAACAGTTTAGAAGTCTAAGCCTTTTAAGCTGGGAAATGTAACGAAGAATTTGCAAATGAAATTGTTGGTGTAGCTTTCTTAATTTTTTTTGTAGCTATTAAACTTGAAACTTCCAAAAACAGCACGAGGTAAAATCCAAAGCTAAAATATAACTAGTATGTAACTAATAATATTATAAAGATGCACAAAACCGCTCCAGGCATATCTACTTTAAATATAAATACAAAACTTGTGAGTTTTCAGACAATTGTATCATTAAATGCAATTCTGTTTAAAAGTGGAACAAAATTTTAAATCTTATTTTGCTACTAAGTACGGGCGTAACGCTTTGCCATCCGAGTCGCGCTCTTCGTCTTGTATAAAAAAATAAAACGCAATTTTAAAGCTTTCGTATTTCCATTTCAAAAGATTTATTTTACGAGATTTTTAAAACTCTTAGTTGACGTCATTTCATATTAACATATAAATTAGTTCCGTGTATGTCGAGTCTTTGTTACACGCGGTGTGATATATTACCAGACTTCAAACATCTATGAAACCGGCTGTATCCACAGTTTTAATCTTTCAGCGGCTACAATATTCAAATATCCAGAATTTTCTGACAAAGTGTCATAAAATAAGTGCCTTTCCAGCTTTGTTGGCCTTGCTGTTGCCGGTACAATTTTCAAGAACCCAGTCTTCACCAAAACAATTGCAGTTTCGAGCTGCTCACAAGCTTTTACAATCTGTGGACATACAAGTAAGTCTACAGATTGTAAAGTACTGTTCATTCTTCTAGACAATTTGATTGTGGATTTACTGTAGTTTGATCAGATTTCTGATTGTACATAACTTCTTATTTAAAGAAAATTGTTTAAAAAAGTTCAAACAATTTTCTCTTTCTAAAAGATGTTACGAAGTAACATGTTTTAATTGCTAAATTTAACTCACGAGTCAATTTTGTATCTTGCCATAATTATTACCTAATGTTATACGTTTTTCCTGATTGCTGTTAATATTTACTCACTAAGATTGTAGTTTGCAGCGATACAACTGATATTCAAAGAGGAAAATATAAACACTTAAGTGTATTTGTACAACGTTGAATTCACTGTAATGAAAGCGATACTGAATTTAAACTCCTTTATTTTATAGAGTGCTAGTAAAACCAGTGTAACAGTGCCATTAAGTGGGATATTGCTTCAAATATTTTAATGCAATAGCATTTCGCCTTCGAGGTCTCGTAACTCAAATAAAATGTAATATATATATATATATTTGTCTATCTGCTGAATAATAAGCACGCAATTTTACATACATTTTCTATTGAAAAACATAATGGAATGTTTTTTTACTAAGCCTTGAATGTCTCTTAAGGCGATATAACATACTTTTCAGAAGATGAAAATTTAGTAATTACAAAAAAACTGAAACTAATTTTTTGGCATTTCACGCGACTAGTAGTGATGCTATTACATACATAATATTATGTCCTTTTTTCTCGACGTTTCGGACGTGTTAATAAATTTGAATGATAATGCAGCACGATAGCTTAATATTTCATATAAAAACTACTTTAGTATTCGAATTCTAAAGTTTCAGGACATGAAGAGACAAATTCGAAACCTGTGGGCCACAAACGCAGGCGTATTTTAACGTTAATTTTGCCTTGAACAATACAAGGAGCGGCCGTCAAATTTGTTTGCAGCAATATTAGCATTCCCAGCATTGTCCTGCTTAAGCCTAAGCAGCCAACAATTTCCGGCGTGTGTTTTCACCTAGTTACCCGGAAATTTATAGTGGCACTAGGTCCCGGGGATCAGGAGCTACTAACCTTAACGCTTGCCAGTCACCGCAACATTGCATCCCAGGAAGAATTATGGCTTTATATGAAGCTACACGAGATCACTTATTGATTTTTGGCACAACTTAGGATGCGGATATTAAAAGTTTTCTATCTTATATCTTATGTTAAAGCTATCTTATATCTTATGTTAAAGCTAAAATTTTTTTGTATTTCTTTTTAATTTAGAGCAGTATTTTGTTTAATTTAGAACAGGTTTTATTTTTACTCTGATGCTTGGATATTGCTAACAAAAAGAACTCCCGAGGAAGTTAATGGGAAACTTAGTAGACATTCTGTCTTACAACATTCTTTGGTTTGCCATAATTTTTACTTATTTAATGTTATTTAAGCCTTAAGGACCTGTTTCACCACTTCATGATAAGTGTCGTATAGTCTATCATACATGTACTTGGAGGAAGAACTTTTTAACGAATTCTTCATACTTCATCTGACAAATTAGTTTTAGTATTAATAACTATTACTCATGTGACACTTGTCAGGAAGTTTTGAAATAGGCCATAAGCTTCATAAATTATCATTAACTTAAAGACACGTAACGTAACTTAATAATTATTATTTATTGATAGCAAATAAGCTATCTATTAATAATGAGATAAACGCATAACTGGAGCACTGACGATAGATTTCAATCATTAATTTGTAATAAATCACCAATACTAGGGCCGTCTTAACGTCTTAAGCTTCTGAATATTGACGTGGATTGATGTTAATGTGGCAGGCGCTGTTTGTAGCAATCCCGTAGGGATTTTTAGTACTAGTAACTAAAGTAACAACTGTTTTACACGCTCTCTCAATGTCATCCAAATGTCATGGAAATGGCGGAGTTTTTTTTTTCCTGTAAAAATATTCTCTCGAGTCTTTTTAATAGGTTCTATTTTTCTGACGTTTTCGATTTGCCATGTAAATTTTATTATATTATATAGTCGGGGAGTGGTCCCCGACTATTTAATATAATAAAATTTAACAGTTTTTTTAAGAGTGCTTTATAAATAGTAACTCGAGGGTCGTGGAGACCTAGTAAGTTTAGTAGATTAGGTAAAACGTTAAAAAAATAATAAGGACATTTTTAATTTTAGTGATTACATAAGACGCTACAGCGTTTTTAAGGTATAAAAAATTGCTTTAAAACCAAATTTACATTGAACATTTATTGGACGATTTTAGACAATGAGGCTTAGAGCTTGTGTTGAATGTGACATAAAATATCTGGCAAGCTTGGTTATGAACATATAAGGCTTTGTTGTTCTATGTTAGCACAGGCATACCTTACATTTATCAGTTCTTTATATGGAAGTGTTCTTTGATGCATTTTTAACACCCTCTATCTCAATCTGATGGTTTTGTCCACATTTTGGTACTTAAAAATAACTTTTTGAAAACTGGTCTAACTAAGAAATCTGATTTTTATACCATGATAACCAGAGACTTTTTCTGACTGCTTCAGTAAATCCTAAATTCCCCTCTTGGGCTCCCCTACTAATATATTCGATAGCTAGGCAAATGGATCGACATACAATCCTTGAAAGTTTTTATTGAAATAAATAAAAATAAAAACATTTAAACATTTCCCACTGGGAAAGTACAATATAAATAGTCAATACTTAATAACTTATGGCATTCAAATTATTTACGGGCCATAAGTTAGTAAGTATTAGTAAGTAAGTTACTAATAACATACTATTATTAGGTACACGCTTGTAACGTGATACTAAATTTTCCTAATTCAAATTATATTTAAATTATTGCAAATGTATTCGCAGATTATCTACTGTATTATTTATTTATTTGTAGCGAGCGTGATAATATTGGCAAATACATGTTTCATCTGCTGTCGCAACTTAGTCTCCAACTTTTTCTAACTTAACAGCCTCTAAAGGTTCAAGACGATTATTTAGAAATAAAACAAGGCTGGCGAGAGATTTGTATGAAGAAGTTTTCGTTCGATATCTTCCACTTGTTTACAGCTTCGGTACTAAAACTTTATAAGACTGCGTAACAAAGGATTTAGGTCCATATTATTTTGTCGCGGTCGTCCTAATTTTATGCCGCTTTAGAATTATAATAATATATGTTTGATATTATCTTTGCGAAAATATGCTACAGAGGGTTGAAGGTGAACTACGTTAGAGTCTAGACATATTTTCTTTTTATTTATATATCTTTATTCTTAAAAAATAGAGGGCTGTTATTGAATTTTGTATAAATAAATTTAATAGAGTTATAACCTACACAATTAGTTTCAAACCAAAATAACAAAAACAACTCAGTTCAGCTATTTTCGAGTAGAATTTTTGTATATTATATAGACTTACGAATTCCTGTGAAGCCTTAGAATATTTGTGAAAGTAGATAGGCCATCACAGCATCGACAAACTTAGAATTTTATAGCTGTTTTCCAAACAGAGATTCTCACTTAGCTCGTTTCATTTGGTATGGCTTTCCTTTTCCTGTCATTCGGGCAGCGGCCATCGAAATATTTTCTTCCTGAAATTGAGTGAAATAATCTCAAGAATCCTGTTGCAACTAAATGGAAAATTAGCCTTTTTACCTATAAATTGTACTGAATCATTTATTAATTTAAGTAATTTTGCTATCAATATATAGGCTCTGTAGGTTAACTCTCTTTATTTTATGATTTTATAAGCAGAATCCCGTGAAAAAATATACCAAAATAATCGGAACATCACTAAGCACCAAGGCTTTTTCTAACCGCCAACTTACTCAGTACAAAATACAATCTTGTACAATTCGGTGGCAAATTAAGCGATTCATTTCGCACAATTTATTTCTCCAGTTGGAATTGTGTGGATAAAAGTGCTTGACTTTAATTACATATTACTTTAACTAATTCACTTATATTTTATTTGTTTACAGTAGCTATAATATTAGCTTAGGACCCGTATATTATCTGCTATAAGATATTTTAAAAATAATCAGATAGGATTGTTTATTTCTGAAACCAAAATATATAACACTAGTACGTTTTGAATTACATCACGCAAAGCAATTTCAGAAACAATTCGACCGGCAAAAATATTTTCGACGAGTGTGTGGTATTGTGATGTAGAGTCCTTTTTAGTGCAGGTATTTTATTTTAAAGAGCCATTGGTGATGTTAGTGAGGACCTGAAAGGCCCGTTGAAATGTTCGTTAGTCGATGTTTTTAATTTTCATTTTATCACGTCCGGTTACGTCTCTAATTTGTACACACTTCCCATTAAATAAATACGTGACAATACTAACGACACAACGTTAATGATTACGACTCGTTTTCTTTGTAACATTGAAATCAAATTGCACTAAGAATACATTACAGGTGTAACAAAAGTAAGCGTTTCGCTGACTGCCAAAAATTTTTTTTTCGCTTTCAGCGCCGCGACCTTCGTAATGAACTCCCTTTAAGGAACAGATACAAACCCTAAAGTATTATCACTTACTTTCGTTACATCCTGCATAAGTACTTTAAATAAGATTAAAGACCTACATATGTATGTTACAAAGGGGTTAGTAATTTTAAATGAAAACCTTCCGAATTTATAACATTTTTACTTTAGTCTACTCTTTTTAATAGCCTTCTTCAGTTCCAATAATAATACTTAATATCTTTTAATAAAACTTTAATGGAAGTGCACTTTGCTTTTGATATTACTGGCGCAAAACAAAATGTATATCGCATATAATTTCTTGTAACTCTGTTATTCGATATCCAATCAGAATAATCGTTGGTTTTATCGCCTACCTTGTAAATGAAACGCTCTTTTTTTCATATGACGAGGAAAAGAGCTCGCTTATCATCCATGCCACGCATTTCTGGACTCTTTTAGAATTTTTTTTTATCTAACATATCAACTTACATAATGAAGTAGTCGTAAATTACATTATAATGAAAAGTAGTGGTGTTTATGTTAATTCCTGATCTTAGAGCTAAAGACTTAAAAGAAATACATACTTTCATAAAAATATTTAAACAGTGTATAACTAATCAAGATTTGTAGTCATTTTCTGGAATATTGAAAACGCCACACGACGGAAAGGGATGGCCAACCTTGATTAGTTAAACACTGTTCAAATAAATATTTATATGAATACGGGGGTTAATTGTTATATTACCTATGTCTGTTTAAATTCATACAAAATTAACATATTGATTTTATTAGTTTTAACACTGCCTACAACTCACTATGACATTGATAAGACCTTTGAACTATCAACCCTCGTACGTTCTGCAAAATTGAATAAACAAGCCAAGGTTTGGTAGACAGTGTCGTTTGATGTGTATTTGGCTATGTAAACTAGCGGGTATAGTGAGTTGAGTATAGCGAATTTAGTAGTTTATATTTAGTACACAAGTGTGTAAAGTATATTTATTAAGTATATTAAGTATATTTATGTTTAGTACACAAGTATGTAAAGGTCCTAGTTTGACATTTCGATTTGGGTCGGGATACGAAATTATTTGCTTATCTCAGGATGATGTTAAAATGTTATACCAAGTATTTAATGATTACTACAAGAATTTTAACAATATCCTTTTATTTGCATATTTTGTCGAGTAAATTTATGTGAGTCCCTCGTTGAGAAAATAGAAAAGGATCTTTAATGTTTCTAGATTTTTACATTAGGGTAAAATGGCAAAAGGGGCACTTGAGGTTTTTCAAGGTTCATCGTTAACAAGTATTTTTATTAATTAAAGGATTTTATTGTCTATTTAGTTATCTTTTGTTTACTACTCGCCTACGAAAAACATTATTATGTTTCTTACTCTTATAACACACACGTAGTCATCCCATAATGAACGGTTATCTTGGGCATAACGCACGCAAGTATAATAATTTCAGAAGATTTATCCTCAATATTGCGAAGTAAAATAATACAAACAAGATCTATATTTTATGAAAAAAAGCCGTTACACAAAACCGTATAAAATACAGACCCATAAAAACATCCGAACAAATTGTTCCAAAAATGGAACACGAAGACTGATGAAGTGTTTTACCGAGACAAGGTTGGTTGAAATACAAAAATGTTATATTGCTTAACACTCTCGTTTTTAATTAAAACAATTATCTAATTATTTTATTATTATAATAGAGTAACCAAAGTGGCTATGAAATAAATCTAATTAATTTATATAGAGGAGTACCGATGATACTTTTGGAGTAGAGAAATTTTAGAGTTTTATTTGTTCAAAGTCTAGCAACAATTTTGCGCGATGGACTATACTGTACTTTACTATACCTACATCAAGTTGAAACAAGTTATAAGTATACACGTTAATACCTATCAAATTCCTTATGGAGAGATACTTTGAGACGAAAAACAAGAGCACAAACTTTTCGATTGGTAAATAAGAATGTAAGTTTTGCCTGACTACGTACTTAATAAAACGCTTAGCGAACCGAGACACACATTAGTTTTTTAAGGAATTTAGGCAGTAAACAAGCAAACAGATCACCTGGTGGAAAGCAATTAATTTTAGAAGTTAATATGTATTATTTACCTAAATTGATAAGCACTGAATGATGCCCTCAACTCGGTGGCGTCAAAATTAATTTATTGCGCGTAAACCTTCCCGTCCGCTAGTAAACACATGTAACGGACAGACACACAGACAGACATACATTCGCATTTATAATATTAGTATGAATGGATAAGGAAGTATGTAAATATGGATCAATGTTTACAATTATTAAATTTATATATATTATGAAATTTTGAATCGATGGATTTAATTTCAACGCAGGGAAAAACACAAATGAAGGTTATATCGGAGTGATGTAATTCAGTTCGAATTATTTCCATAGTATTTTGCTCGGTACTGTTCGAGATACGTTAAAATTAACGATCGGGAACTATTGAATATCCTACGAGCGAGGCCATCTTGGAAACTAATGAACCCGCATCGTTCTGAAAACTTTCATTATTCTTCTTTATTAGTAAAGTGCCTTATACAATATCTGTAAATGTGCTGCTCTCTGCAGATCTTTTCTACTACTAAATAAATTCCGGTTTTTATTAATTCGACTGGTCAGTAAGTTTTTTTCCTGTAGCCATATAAACGTAACCAAACGTACTCAGTCAAGCACGAAGGTACTGTTTTGCACGTTACTTTTGGGTACAAGCAACATTTTTATTTCTATGTTGAATAAAATCATAGTGGTTCTTGCTAGTGGGTTAATGGTAAAGTAAATATTACCATATTTTATACGATATTTTCTTTTTTTGAGACTTTTGAAATCTTTTCTGAACGTATGAAATGAAAGAATGCGTCTGTGGTATCTGACAGACGGATCTGATAAACTTGTCACGGGCATTCCTATTATATATTAGCGGTTTGGTTTATTAACCCTCTGTTAATTCCTATAAAAACAGCGATTGTCAACAACAAAGTGACAACCCAACACTGCCTACAATCTAATTTTGTATGGAAATGACATTTTTTTTGACAGAGGGTTAATGAGCCATACCGCCGATCTTGAGCTAATTCACAATATACTAACCGATATTGACAACGACATAGTAACAATACAAAACTTTGTTGTCAATCTCGATTTGTATAGGAAATGAAGTTTTTTTTTTTACTAGAGGACATGGCACTATCCACTACCTTAAACTTTCGTCCATACTTGTCTGTAGCGGACATGAATCCTCTTTTAAATTGACATTTGTTATCTTATGTAGAATTTACTACATCAATCGCGTTTTGCATAGAAATGACATTGACAAAAAAATAATGACCGCCACCGACAATCATGGACGAAGGCATAATAGATTAACCAGAAGCGTTTTAGCTAGGTGGCTTGTAATTTGCGTTTACTCTAGGCCTCAATATCTGGTAGAGTTGGGATGGCTCTATCGAACCGCCATAAGCTAGGAATGGGGCACCATGGGGCTTAAAAGGTTAGATCCTCCTGAGGAAGTCCACATACCTAGGCCGACATGCCCGATACGCCGCGCCGGAAAAGACTCCTTTAAATATGTGAGGACTAGATCGCAACTATTGCAGATAATATTTGCTCATAGAATGGAGCCTGCTTACTCGGATACCTTTTAAATCATTCACACACGTGTGATCACGAATTATTCTTAAAATTAAAACAGAGGAAAAAAAGGAAATAAACGCGCATTTTTTCGTAGAATAATAATTTAAGATACCACAATAATTATTATAGGAAGATTGGAATCTCGAAAACGAATTTATTTCTATGAAAAGTATTCATGGGCTTTGAGGTAGAAGAATCAATAAGACGACGCATTTTTCTGGAAAAAATATTAGAAGACAATAAGAAAAAAAAATATGCAATAAAAATAAATTAAAACATCTCTCGGTACGCAGATTTATTTTGTCCAAAACCATATTTTAATGGTACTTGTGGATCAAAAGTCGTAGTGTGTATTATTTAAACATAAAACCGAAAGGTTACAGCTATAATTACTGCACAAATCCGGATGAAATTAAGCATGCGGGTAGATGCTATGTCATAGACATAGGCATCCGTCAAGAAATGATTTCGATAAATTCTACCCACAAAGGAATAAAATTGGGAATGAAAGTTAGTATGAAAAAAATTTTTAGCTAGTCATCCAATGAATGACATGTACTAATTTATGGAATCGAACATTTATGTGGTAATATTGATGGAATCGTGTAATTTTAGATATGCTATTAGCGTGCTAATATTTTGGTCTAATGCAAGAGCACGCTCCAGCAGTAATAACGTTCAGTACATCAGTAATTAATGCTATTTCTGAGACTTAATATGCATATTACGTATTAAATCGTAAGTGTTTTTGGTTCGTCTCCTGTAAATTAGTTTCCATTGATTTTTTATACATCTGGAATAATTATTAATATTGGAAATCAGGTAAATAGAAATACTTTGTAAGCTTTTGATGAGAATTTCATCCTTTTCCGAAGCTTAAATATATTTTAATCTCCGAAATGGACGAAGTAATAATGAAAATTTATTCTACTAGTTTAAACGTTTATTGCTAAATGTTTTCCCGGTTCGCGAATACGATTCCGTAATGTACATTTGTTCATAGTGTTAAAAACACACTTTAAAATCGGAATAGAGTATGGACATCGATAACGAAAAAAGGAATGACCATATAAATTTGTTATTTGTAGATATAAAATTTCAAATAAAATATACTAATATTACTTTATAAGCTATGCGATCTATCGTATCATATATGTCGTAGGTATACACCATATCTAGAATATATACATATATCACAAAATACAAATATAGTACAAATCTTCCCAGGACTTCCACGAATATTTCAAGAATAAGCCAAATAAATTGCGTCGTGCTTGAGTTTTATCGAGACTAACAAAACTGGACATTTAATTTTTATGTAGGTATGGTGTAACAAAATAAAGTGACATAATACTTTTAAAATCAGCACTGAAATTGCATATTTATATTTTACCTTTATGTAGGAAACTCATGACGCTTATGAAAATATTAACATTTTTAAATAAAAAACAATTTTATGTGTGTGGATGGTACGTTAACAAATATGGAGTACTAACAGAAGCTAACACGAATCCTGTCTAAAAATAAACAAAAACAGTTTCCGATAACTGTTTTTGCGATATGAGATGAGAGTGATCCAAAAATAATTTCGATTCCGTGAGTGTAATTTATACTAGGGGAGTATTTGAGCTTAGATTTATTATTTCATGCTCGTATTCGAAATGAAAAGGTAACAATTTTAAATTGAATCCAAATTTGTTGCATTCAGACCTGGGCGAGTTCTCGCTAAACTAAATTTTCAGGTAAATTGGTATCGGCGGATTTGGTATCGGAATGGAAAAACTAAGCCTTAATAATATCGAAAAATCAAGATGAAAAATCGGGTCCGTTTATTATGTTTCTGATAAATACCGAAAAAAAACTACAACATATTTCATAAATGGTCAGACACACGAGGTTAGTTTTTAAGCAAGGATGGCAAGCTGGTTTCATTTTAACTTTGTGTAGAGACAACTAACTATATTTCTAAGCTACTAGACTAAAAAACTGATTGACCAGACAGTTCAAAAGAGAACTAGCACAATCCCTTTGCATTATGTCGTGTTCCAAAACATTCAATCATTAGGTTATTTAAAAGAACGTCTCTCGGACTCGGCAGTATGAGATACCAAATTTAGTCCTTCAATAAACAATAAAATAATAAGTATTTTGAATGAGTTAAAACAAACACTTACTATTATATTTTACTTACGATAATTTTAAAATTATTCAAGTAAAAAAGCTTAAGTTCGTCATAGTTATGATTAATTTACATAAAGATTCGTAAAAGCTGACAATTCACAAAAAGTTAAACCAGACGGCTGTATTAGATTATCTTTGTTTCTATTTCACTAACAAAGTACAAACATAATTTGACAACTCCAAAAAACTATTATGTAAAGTTATGGTCGCTACGATTACCCCTTGAAACCGTAAATATAATAAATCAAAAAGTTCCTTGAGTAAAAACCATTACGGGATTTTCTGCGAAGGGAAGGTCTATACAAAAAGAAAAAAGTATGAATAATATTAATAGTACCTTTGTGTAAGTTTGATTTTATCTCGTGAAAAAAAAAAGAGTAATATATTATACATTAAATAAGTTGGGTTTGAGATTTTTTAATTTTTATTATGAATATAGTTTCGTTTTCGTTATAAAATTTTAAGAGGTTTTTATGAAATTCATATTATATTGTAAATGATTTATGAGTTCTTTTGAAACTTCGGGGTGTCCAACGAAATTTCACGTAAAGAATAATTTGATTGAATGTAGAGCTAACTTATTGTTACTTAGAAAAATTACATTTTTCGATGGTTGTGTAAGTAGATTTCTTGTGCACTTTATAACTTTAATTGCAGTAAAATATTCTTGATTATTAAGATACCGAAAAAAAACTTATTTATTTTGAATTTTCTGAAAATTAATGTATGCTTTACTTATCCATAGTGTATCATCGTATTCCATAACGCGAGTTACGAGCGAGGCTCGAGTTATATGGTGCAAAACATTTTTAAAAGTAGCGCTAAATGGTATGGGAAAGTGATATTTTCCGTGGGGTGGGAGGGGCCAGGGCGGAAAGCGTCGCCAGCGGCAGTCGGTCCCGGCTCTCGCGGCGGCTCGCTGCGCCAGTTAGTGGTTAACCTGTAAAATGTAACTAGTGGTTATAGTGATGGATACGTTAGTGGTTGAGTGTTACGTCATGTGAGCGCCCCCCGGTGCTGAGTGGTCGGATATGGTGGACCCCCTCAAAATATTCTGGGTGTTGACAAATAGCACTTACCTAGGTAATGTTTGTTTATAATTCGCCTTGTACTTTATGGATGTGTAAGAGATCTTATGAAAATAACAATTCTTGTTATTTCAATAATTCTTAAAAAAAATAATTTGCTTAGATTCACTTTTTTATTACAAAAATGTTTTACTTTAGTAAAGGCGGTAAACTGTCTCTGCCTTTCCTATCAATATTATAAATGAAAAAAAATATATTTATTAGGACGCGTCTGTCACGCCATAAAAAGAAAGTAAGCTGACCTCTAATTTAGGATATTTTTTATTTCGAATTTTCGCAAGACATTTAAACTGTAGGAATAATTTTCGAGGCTTTTAGATTTTTTTTCGAGTAAATTCCAGTAATATAAAATTTAAAATAACCAAATTAAGAAGAAAATATATCCCCGAAAACTAACAATTATTTTAACGAAAAATTACTAAAAGTATTATCCATTGTTATCATTCGTCGTGTTGCTTAAAAATTCAATTATGTTAATAAATAAAGTTGCATAGGTTACCTACAGCCACCATATTTTTACTATCTACAATAATACGAGTATTCACGATCATGTTTGAAAAATAACTTGTTAGCTAGCGAATGATACTTTGTATCAGTGGTAACACTTCAAGGAAAAAATACTTAGATTTGTGCATTCTATAAAAATAACTTAAGAGTTAGAAAGCGATATTGTGTATCAGATATAACATATATTTCCAGGGAAAATGCAAAAAGATGTTTCCCTGTTGGGCATTTGGGACGCCACAGATAACGTAACGATGAGCGTACACAGGGGATAGTACTATAACACTCGTTTTCACTTCCACAAACACGCCTCAGGAGTTCTCTTCAAAAGTAAACTACTTAAACTTGATTTTTTTTTTACGAAAAGGATTAAAAAATCATGGATGAATAGACGGTAATTTTAGTATCTAGTGTAAAATCAATCCCATTAAGGTTGCTAGGCAGCTAACGGACCTCATTTGATCAGAATATGTCAATCCCGTGAATGTCGTGATCTGCCACCTGATTTTGACATATCTGTAACACGTAACGTAATCTGACTATGAATTAACTTCTCTGGTTTAAGTCATTACTTTGTGTACAAGTAAAAAAGAAATGTCAGTTTCGTGAAAAAAAAGGTTTCCAAGCGATAAATAAATATTTATTTTGTTTAAAAGTGTGTATTAGTATTGGTCAGTAAGGTTATCATATTCTTGGTTTAAAGCTAATGGAGCGAGTTTCCTTAAGACTAAGTGAAATTCGTTCTTAATGTCAGTGGCGTTTGTCCGGTGACGCATTAGCAAAGTGGGTTTTGCCGGAGCCGATGTCAACCCACTTAGCTCCTGTCGGGCGTTTCGCCCTTGCGGTTTGTATGCAGTTTGTATGTAGTACTTCATATGCGAAACTTATAAAAGGAGTTTCGTTTACCGCCAAAACTGAACGGTCGTCGGATGTTACGTTGCCAAATTTTGGCATACTGTTCATTCAAGATATGCATCCAAATCTAATGCCTGGTTTACACGTATTAAGTAGTTAACTAAATTTCATGTTAATAATTGCATGTAAACACAAAATTTAGCTACTAAATTTTGTTGCCAATTAAATGACTTAAAATTAAGTTAGAATTTCATTAACTACTTATCTTCTTAATACATATAAACCAGACATATAAGACGCCATATTTTCGAATAGATCAGACACATTTTTGTGGTTAACTACGTTCATTTTAACGTTACGTGAATTTTGTTTTGACTACAATTACTGTAAACTTTACTGTAAGTTTACAGTAATTGTAGTCAAAACAAAATTACAGTGCCAAATCTTGATACTTTTAATATAAACTAGTGTGAATTTTATAGTATAAATTATACTAAAACACATATTGCTTGCAAAATCAGCCCAGTCTCCACGTTTTATGCAGAAACTTTCCCTTTCTTACTTTCAAATATATACGAGGTTCATTACGGGGGTATTAAAAAGTCTCATGAATAATCTTTAAATAATAATGAGCGGTTATTCCAGAGTTTATAAACTGTTCTTGTTAGGATTAAGCGGAACAACAATTGAGCGGAAGTTAAGATTAATGCGAACGGAACCAGGAATTTAATAAAATGAAAAAATATGTTGTATAATAAATTTAAACACCGACCTTTTTAAAAAAAGTTTTTTTTTTGTTTTTTTTTTTATCATTGAATGTCCTATAACAAACGGTTGAGGTAAAATCGCCACAAATAAATAGCATATACTCGGTATATTTAGTCTTTCGACTGGAGGTCTAATAATATTTTGCGACGTATTTCCTCCACACTTACTTGGGGGCTCAAAGACTGGAGCACTTGTCGTCCATTTTGACGTGAAGCCGTGGTACTCGAGGTCTACTCCGTTGTCAGATGACGGCGCTCTTAGTCTACTTTGACATGAATTCGTAGCACTCGTAGACCGCTTCGACGTTAGGTGTCGTAGTCGGCAGCACTTTAGTTCGTCGTAGAGACGCTACGAGATATTCGTTGCTTTGTAGCACTCGTAGACTGCATCAAGCTGTGTCGTGTCGTAGCACTTTAGTTTGTCGTAGTTTCTGGGCGCTACGAGATATTCGTAGCTTTGTAGTACTCGTAGACCGCTTCGTGCAGTATCATGTCGTAGCACTTTAATTTGTCGTAGTTTCTAGACGCTACGAGATATTCGTAGCTTCGTAGCACTCATAGCGTGTGCTCGTAGAGCAAAGTATTGCTTTTATCGTCATTAGAACCGAATTCAAGCGGTACAGAAATGTTGTGTTAAGTAAGACTTTTCGATATTTAGGGGCAATGAGCAGACGGATTACCTGATTACCAAAAGCAAGTGCCCACGTCGCCCATAGACACTTGTGTCATCCGAAGAGTAGCCTTTATGAGGGAATAGGGAATGGGAATAGGGATAGGGGAGTAAAGAAGTTGGGCCACTGGTGAACTCACTCGCTGAACGAAACACAGCACAACGACGTTTCACGCCAGTTTTCACTTTTTATCTCTTTGTGGAAAAATGTATATTTTTCGCCTGATAAACGGTATTTGCGCAGAGAAGTTGCGGGCATCGTATAATGCGCCATTTAATTTTGATAAAAATGTTAAAAGCTGCTTTATGCTTATTCAAACGCGTCGTCGAACAAAGTAGCGCGTTCACAGAATGGCACACTGTCGTATTGGTGACCTGTTGTGACCTGGCTTAGGCAAGCACGCGAGCATGAAAAAATCGCTTTTTCGAAATGATTGCCACAAAACATTCATTCCGGTTATATAAGACGTGGAGTGCTATTGTTATCATGTTTGCGATATATTTTGATCCGGCACAATTCTAGGCGTATTCTTTCACTTTACGTTCTCGTTCAATCTCGAACAATTGGAGTAACCCCAAGAGGGAGAGGCGTAGTCATACGAACTAGTCCTAAGGGGTTATTTTTATTTATTTCTTTTCGTGCTGAGCCATTTTTGTGTGGGGCTGAATGACTTTTTTTTATTATGTCAACCAAAATATTGGAGAATTTTCTTAAGTCAACCGATATTTAAGTTAAACCTTTAAAACGATTTTATATTACTTTTTCTTCGCTGCGTTTCCCGTGTATAATTAGGACGCTCTCAAAAGATTTATCACATACGATTGATTCGGAATAAAATAT
>JAOTAV010007849.1:0-28831 GCA_026546445.1 Cyclargus thomasi | reverse complement strand
CGGAACAATACCCTATACAACAAAGCAAAAATTTTGAAAATCGGTTCACAAACGGCGGAGCTATGGTTGAACATACAAAAAAAAAAATAAAAAAAAATATATCCACAGCCGAACATATAACCTCCTCGTTTTTGGAAGTCGGTTAAAAATCGATGTAGCGTCTTATCGTACCGATAAAATAAACAATGTTATAATTTTTTTTAACGTTTTCCCTAATCTACAAAACGTACTATGCCTCCACGACGCTCGAGTTACTACAAAAATAGCACTCTCACCTCCCCAGCTATTAGTATAGAAAAACTATTTTAATTATTAGTTCTATTCATTTTTCTTGTGTTTGAAACCCTCTTTGGGCGTAATATTGCCTACTTCATTTGATTGTTTACGGGTTAAAATAATAAAATTATCAAACGTAACTTTTCACATGCACTGTCGTTGTGCCACGTAAAGTAGTTATCTATGAGCAACTGTGAGAGCATTTAGGCGGCAAGCGAGCAGACGGATTATCTGATGGAATTGCCGTCAAAACTTTATAAGGGAATAGGAATAGGTATAAGGGATTAGGGAAGTATGGCCACCGGTAAATTCACTTAACGAAACACAGCACAACGCCGTTTCACGCTAGTTCTTGGAAAGCCGTGATATCAGCCCGGTCGAGGCGGCCCTTCGCGCCAAAGCATGGCTCTCCCACGGCAAAAAAATTTCGCCGTACTTACATATTAGGGACGCAGCGGCTGTCTCAATGTATAGACTATAAACCCCTTTACATTAACATAGCCACTTTGCACATACGCATGTGAAAAGGGGTAACTCACCCGATATGATGGGATAAACTACTCGAACGAAAGGCGGTTCAAACGGATACGTCTCCTTGAACATGATGTTGAGGAGTATGGAGTCTTTGCCCTCCTTCTCCTTGAGGACGAGCAGGTCGTTGTGTAGGGGGCTGTCGGGGTCGACAGAGCGCAGTCTTATGTTCCACTCGTATAAAGAGTCGTTAACTAATTCTGGAAGAGAAAATTTCGCTATTAGTTATAATCCTACAAGGATTTATACTATCATCTTTCAGAAAAAGTAGCTGCATAGAAAGAGCATAGAAAGCGCGAACTGTCCAGTGTAAAAGGGAAAACAGTAACTTTTTTTAGCGCCGCTACTTACACAGACCTTAACGCTAAAATTAATACAGCCGATATCAACAAAAGACCTCACCTATAGAATACATATTGTTTTTGAAGGAATGCGAGCGGTATATGTCTCTGAGCTCCTTCATGAGGCGGTCGGTTGCCTGCAGGCTGCCCGACACGCTCCCCGACAGATAGTCCTGTCTCTGGTTCTGTCGCAGTCGCTCCAACGTCAGTAAATGCTCCGCCTCCATGTCGTCCTAAAATTTAAACAACTTAATAATTGCGCTTCTATTAGGGACCATCCATAAAGTATTATGTCACACACATTTTTCCCTTGTCGCATTTCTGAGATCAAAGCACCTAATATTTCAACCTTCGAGATTAAATTGATTAAATTTAAAATGTGACGTCACAAAACCCTTCTCACACCATGTCACACTTCATCAACCCCCGTATGGCAGTGACGCGGCAGGCGTCGCCCTAGTAAAAAAAAGGTTTACCCACACAGGGCCGCGCGCACAACTGAGTTGAACTATCTGTACTATTGTGTACCTTATTGCTGCGCGCCGCATCGTCCACCATCTCGAGCGGGAGGTCGTCTTCGCCCTCGGACTCGTCATCATCAGCAGCCATCTCCTCGTCCTCCTCGGTGCCGGACTCAGCGCCGTTTGTCACTATTGGTACCCTGAAACCGTTTTAATAATGACTAATGGAGTGAACTGTACCGTTCTTCAGCACAAAATTCCGACTCCATACGATTTGTATGGAAATGGATGCTCGTATCACTCGGCGCGGATTTTGCGCGGCGGTTTTCCGTCAATTCGACACGGCCCGGCAAGCCTCCCTGCTCACCGTCAACGGTGTGACCATATTTACTACTTTTTGGTTTATTTGGGGTTAAATTAATGACGATTTGGTAGATAGTCCAAAATGTTATAGTAGATTTTAGAAAATCGATAACAAATAATAATGTATTTTTTTAAAGATACTAAGATCCATATAAACATTTTAGTTTTAACCACATAGAATACATTAATGAATTTTGCGCTGCCGACCCGCAAAAAGTGCACCAACTCCATACTTAATACGTATTATAAATTAAGTATTGCATTATGCAAAAGTAAATATGTTTGTGTGTTAGTCTTCCACGTTTAAGCCGAGGGAACAACATTCATAAAATTCGGTTGTGTCTTCAATCGATGTACACAAACATCGACATGAAGACACAGCCAAATTTTATGAAAGTTTTTCCGTACTTCCGCACTAATCAATAAAGATTTTTTCGAGGAATCGTACACTTTCCCGCAAAAGTAGCTCATCCTTTATCCTTTGTCTAGTCTGTATTGGTGTCAAATTACATAAAACTCGGTTCATTAGTTCGTAGTGTTAGCGCGCTCAAACAGATTTATAATGCATCATATAACTTATAGGTAAACAAGGTGGTCAACAATAGCTAGTTATCATTGTTAGTTCCTTCTAAAAGTCTCTTTCAAATCATTCGAGGAAAATATAAATATCGAAGTTATTTAGGATTTAATAGAAAAATCTTAGGCATAGATTGAGTTACATATGATAATAATATTGTTCTTGGTTTCTCCTTTGTATTAGCTGTTAGGTATTATCAGTGTTAGCATTTTGATGCCGATAAGGTTGTTTATAAACATTACAATCTGAAACCCTATGATGGCAATTGTACCGTTAACTGCGTCGCCATATCGTGCGAATCGAAAGGTATAAAATGCCAGAGAGTTCCAAGGAATTGTTAACAATAATTCTTTAGTTGTACGATATAACTTGCGTGGGGTTTTTAACCATGGTCTAGTCAGTAATTGTTGATCATGCTGAAAATTAACATTGTCAAGTTTAGGGGCCGACAATTAATCATATAATTACATGTAAAGAATCTCAGACTCTCATTCCCGTATTAGTGCTTAATACTAAGATCATGATCAAAAAAATTTTAGCTGCCGTTTTCATTTATAAAGATTCTTAAATAAATGAAAACAGCATCTCAAGTATTAAGCGCTGACTACAAATACTGTCCTAAACAAGTCCCCCGCCCCTAAACAAGTGGCAAGGGATTAACGTTTACGATAATACATTCGCTTGTTTTGTATGGGATTGACATATTCGAACTCGACTAGATCACGTGAGTTTTCTTTCGTCTATGTCAATCCCGTACAAAAACACGCCATGCTATTATCGTAAACGATACACGCTTGACACTTGTCTAGGGGGGCTGGCCAGATTCCACGTCGCGTTATAGCCTACAGCCAAACTTCCGTCGGGCGTAAGTTCGGGAGCGTTTAGTCGGCCATGTTTTGTATAGCAACATATGAAGTTCGGCCGCGTGATTATCGTGTGTCTTAATATCAGCCGAACGCGTTAGTTTCGGAACGTTCGTTCAAAAAAATATTTGAAATTAAAATAATGTGGGTTTGATGTATAGATACATTTTTAAATTTGTTAAAATTTTATGGGAAAAAATTTGTATAAACTCGAAGGTTGCAAAATTTTAGTTATCCACTTCTTCCACTTATGCCTTTAGCAAGCCGCGTCGGAAAGGCGCTTCCGATAGTTTGTTTTCAGCTTATGCCTTATCAAACACGAATTCTGTATTAACATCTATTCGGATATTTTGATGAATCGTAAAAAAACTCGATCCTGTATGCAATGTGAACGTTCATCCGTCATTAGATATTTTATTTCTTGCCAAATCGTCAATGACGGACCTAGGATAAATTAGTTTTTGGTATATCGAGTCACGAGTGATTTAAAAGTGATCACATTGACGTACTCAAAATGCGATGAGACCCGGCAAGATGTGCGATACGCGCATCCATCTGAATACAATTTGCGTGGATTTTTCCACCGATACCCGGCACGCTGCGGCGCGGCGTAGTTTGCTTACACCTTTACTCGAATTCTCCTTATTAGAATATCTAAAAATCTCACCTATGTTGGGGTGGTGCAGGGTGGACGGGTAACGATAACGAGTCGAGATCTGGAGGCTCAGGAACTCCATGTAATTTGCACAGCTCCCTCAGTAATATGCCGACCTGAAATAACAAAATTTATCAATTAATTTCTTTTTACTTAAAATATTACTTTTACTGCCACTGTTGAACTAGTACTCTATTTCAAGTTTTTCTTTTAATTATTATAAAACTGAGATATAAAACACATAGAACATTAAAAAAAAATTACATTCATTGTTTGTGTTTAGCAAAATCATTTACAGTACTGTCATAGCTCCCATACTATTCAACTACATTAAAAAATAACCAACATCTTGAATCCAAGTGAACATGTCCTAAGCCTAATTAAATATATGGTATCATACCTGATTTATAACATGATTGTCTCTGCCCTGTGTGTTGCTGAGTATCTGCACAGCATTTGTCACGATGGGGTCCTCGCTGTCCGCAAACCACACTGGCGGTGTGGTTGGGTATGTCTCCTGAAACAATGTAACCCAAATGTTAATGGAATACTTTGAGATATAAAATATTAGCTTTAAAGAACCTATTTCTTAATAAGTGCTGTATAGGCAAACCACAACTTATTTAATAAATGAAGTAAGGTAAATTTGTCATTAAGTTGTGGATAGCCTATCTGACACTTATCAGCCATAGATAAAACATATTATTTAATATCTGTTTTTGCGTTTATTATATTTAATAATGTTGAATAAGTTATTTATATCTGACATAGTTGAAAGTTATTTGGTGTTGTGTAATTGTATAATTGAACTTTTTTTACCTATTCTCCACTCATCTAACTATAAATAAAGCTTTTCATTTGAAACTACATTGCATACCTAAGCAATCCTAGAAACCTAACCCATAGCTAGACTTTTAGTCCTTTGTTACTGAACAAACAGCTTTGGAATAAAAAATGTTTAACACACACTTCAAGCTTGACCTCTTTCAGCTAACAATATCTTGTGTGTGAAAGGATCTTTGCTTCTGGGACAGTGTGTCCTAAAACTTTTAAAAGTAATTTAGAAAACAAAATTTACAGTAAATACAGGTGTTAATGTTAGGGGGCGAATAAAGCAAAAAATAAAACATCATCTTTCTCTTTTCACACTTACGACCAATATTCATAATGCCAGGTGAAACAGAACGACGCGTAATCGCCGCGAAAACAGTTTTTTATTAATATCTCGATAAATATACAAAATTAAAAAAACACTTTTACAGGAATTTGGTAACAGAATTTTGTATTGTATGTCAAAATACTGACTCCATCTGAGTGTTGCGAAACGAAGAAATATGCGTGATGAGGCATTTTTGTGTTTTTTTATGGGGAAAATTTTAAGCTATCGTGTTTTCGCTATTTACAGAAGCTCACAAATAAAATATAGTAGTTATGTTTAAAAAATTAAACAATTCATAGCTTATTATCAAGTATAAAATTGAATTATGTATAAGTCAATTTTGCTTTTATTGGCAAACACAAACATTATTTAAATTTATCTCATCTAAGTATTTAATAATAAAAATGCTAAACACTTTCACCATTGTAATTTTTTTATCTTTTTTTTTAAATATCTCCATACCAAATTTCGAGCGTGAAGAGGTAATAGACAGGCAGACTCACTTTTGCATTTATATTATAATGCATGAGTAAGCATAGATGTATGGATGACTCAATGATAGTCATTTTCAGAGAAGACGGAATTGTGATATAGTTCTTAGAAATACTGATAATCTTGTTTTGAAACCATTGCACAAAATAATTGATACCCTACAAAGTGTTGCAATTTTAGTAAGATTGTTTTAGAAACAATAGAAACTGATTAAGAAATTTTGAAATTTCCCATTTCAGGTGAATTTTGTAGTGGATAAATCTTTAGCCCTCTTATTAACAAATAATAAACAAATACCAAATAGTGTTTAATTATGTTTAGGGCCTGTTTCACTGCTTACTGATAAAGTTTCTGTTAGGCTATCGACAACTTTTCTGACAGATCCTCCATACAACATCTGTCAAATAAAGTTGTATCTGTCAAATAAATAAACTATCTGTAAGCGGTGAAACAGGCCTTTAGTATTTAAACTAAGTTTAGTTTATAATTTCAATCAAATTCTTAGGAAACACTTCCTGGCTACTAGTCACTAAGTGTTAAGAAGAAACACATTTTTATGTCATACAAAATAAACATGTTTCATTTTAAATCACATTATGTTGTCCAGACCTTCATATTTTGATGGATTTTTGCTTGTTACACACACAAACTGTACTATTTAGGAAATTAAAATAATTGAATCAAATTATTTCTGCACATTGAATTCTGTCCCAATTGATGCTGCAGTTAAAGCAAAAAGAAAGACAGACAGGCTATTTTATATTGAAAAAATAACTCTACATTATTTGTGAACCATTAATCTTACAGACCACACTAATTCACATGTAAGTATAAAATTACTATCTAGTATGTACCTGACATGCTACACTTGAATGAGTATGACATATTGTACTGGAACCAATTGTTACTTCAGAATGACAAAACCAGTAATGCACAATAGACGAGAGCATAAAAAAGCAGGTAGACAGCATGACTAAGAACCTTTGTCCTAAAAACCGTATTTACCGTTACCGAAATATCGATCTTATACGCTTTAGACAGTATTTACTTGTCAAAAACCAAACCGATAGTGTTGATCAATAACACATTAGTAATAAGTTTAGGCATTTAAGACATTAAAATACGGAAGAAACCTCTTCCACACGAAAAACCAATCCTGTATTTCCTGAAAAATAACAAAATAACTTCCGTGTACCTTTGTTGACAGCCCTGCCCTCGTAAACAGGAGTCTTTGTCCAGGCTAGCGATAATCAATAAACGCAAACATACATTTTATAGTTGCACAAACCCCGCGAAACTTATCATGCCAATAAATATAAGCACTTACGGTGATATTCGCATGTATTTCATATTTCTTTCCATTTTTGCCAACGAATCTGCAGGTCAGTTCGTCGACACTAGCTGACATTATCTGAAATCGCTCATGGCTTTTTGGAAACACTTGTTCTAACGTCTTAATTTCTAACTTAAGAGTATTTAAGCAAGCCATTAGTGCATAAGGACACTAATTTTAAACTAAATTACTACGTTTCACTTTTGAATACATATGAAATAACTCTACGTTCACTTGCGACCAAGCAAAATGGCGGAACGCAATTACGGAAGAGACCATTGACGATAGAGGGCGCACTAGAAAAAGTTGATTATTGACGTTGTAGACAGATTATAAAATTATAAACGATCGTCAACGACGTCTCGACTTTAGTCTCGACGTGCACCCCACGCAGCATATACGGTATACCCTTTATTTGTTCACGCAGCCACGCACCAATGCACCAACATATTCACGAAAATTTGATTTCAGATTTTGTACAAAAAAATTTAGATCTAATTTACTAACATGTACTCGCCTCGTCTCGGCTGTCTTTTGGGACCCTGGCTGCCAGGCGGGACGAGATGAGTGCACTTTACACTTTTTCACTGTGTCTCAACAAGAGTGTACAACCTCCATTACAAATAATATTATGATCACTATTCACTGTGCGTTCGCCCCATCTGACAGTAGCGGTCATTAAGCCTCTGTCAAAAAAATATTGTCATTTCAAATAATATTATGAAATCACTATAATATATATACGCTTTATTTGTGATGATAACTGTGCCGTGTGCGTTCGCTCAGTCAAGACGATACCGGTCATTAACCCTCTGCAAAAACACATTGTTATTAAAAAACTGTTCCAAACTCGAAGGTTGCTAAAATTATTTGACCATGAAAATTTATTTCCCGCTTTTACTCGACACTGGCCATGGTTATATAGCCGTAGCGCCATAAAAAGAAAAGAAAGAAAGAAGAAATAAAACAGTCTAATGTCATTTGTCATGTTGGTTTATGTTGTAACAGCTGTCAATTATTTGGATAATTTTTAAAAATCAAAATAAACAGTAAAAAATTAATATAATTTTTAAATTTAAATGGATTTAAATAAAACTTACAAATATTAGCAGTCATGAATTACCAATCTTTCGAAAATAAGTCTAGAAATACATCTAAAAGAAGACGTTCATCATCCGTGGATTTAGATCACAAGGATCACCATAAACTGCCGAAAAACAATAATATTTCTTCACCTTCCAAAGCCAACAATGAATTGGCCGAAGAATTTAGTTTTTTAGATTTTAAGAGAGACTGGAATAAAATTATTCTATACAGTAGCGATACAAACACGGTCGCCAATAGTTTAGATGATTTTTGGATATTTGTTAAGAAGTATGAATCAACTTTAAGTAAAGCTGGTAAACCTGTTTTTGTTAAAGAAGCCGACGATATAAAAGATACTAATGTACATGATATTCCAAAGTCTTTTTCTAAACACCACTGCATAAATTTTGTAAGTAAAATAAAATTTGTGGACAGGGTGCAGGAAGATAGACACAAAAGATTGAGTAAAGATATTTTTAATGCGTTTTTAAAAATTATATCAATATACTTAGATTTCAAAAATAAGGAAAAGTTTGAGAAGTTGAGAAAGTTAAGGAAAGGTCAAAGAGAATTACCCGTAGCCAGCTTCAGGTATATTTTAAATATTTCTTTTTGTGTGAAATATCTTCATAGCTTTATTGTAATAATTGAAGACATGAGTGAAGGAAGTAGATAAGTACTCTTTTGAAAACTTGAATTTTTTTCATAAATTAAGACTTTAGGACAGAAAAATGATTTTAAATGAAAATTATGGGGCTTCTACATAATATAGCTAGATTAGACTAGGTTACAAGAGATGTTACAATAAATAATAGTCAAAAGATATGTATTGTTCCAATATCTTTAAATGTTAGTTACCTAATTCTTCCACTCATGTATTCAATTAAATTAATTATAACCATATAAACCTCAATAATATGTAAATGTTCATAACCATCGTAATAAGCAATGGTCAAAATTCTTTATTTGGATTTGCTTTCTTGTGTTCTAGGGAAGAAATAGTAGCAGCAGTGAAGAATGAGAAAGTAGTGATAGTTGCTGGAGACACAGGTTGTGGCAAATCAACTCAGGTGCCACAGTATCTACACACAGCTGGTTATCAGAATATTGGTAAATGTTGTATGTTGATGCTAAAACTTCTTTTGTTGTAAAAATATTATGATAAAAGTATATATACTGTGTGTAGTTTTACTATGGGTATTGTTTTTATCTTGTGATCCAACTTTTATATGAAAATATTTACAATTGATGGGCCAGATGATAAAATCTATTGTTATCCTATTAACCTACATGCCTATCCACCTCTACCTCTCTTAATATTGTCATTTATTAAATAATTTTTTATAGTAAAAATTTATTAAAGTGATTATTTATTAGCTAACATTTTAATTAAAACATGGCCTATATTATATAGATAAAATATGCATTTATAGTATGCACAGCTTTCAAAATGTTTTGGAATGTTTTTAAAGAAATAAGTTTAAAAATACATGTATAGAATACTTATTACTTTTTTTAGGATGTACTCAACCTCGAAGAATTGCATGTATCTCACTTTCAAAACGTGTGGCGTACGAAATGCTGACTCAATTTGAGAGCAAAGTCGGATATCAAATTCGCTTTGAGAAGAGTAAGACAGTAGATACAAAAATCTGCTTTCTAACTGAAGGATTGTTGTTACGACAGGTAAAAAGGCATTTCATGTAACAATGATATTTGTGGTTTCTGCTTTTTTAGACAATAGTGAAAATAAGGGGCACCTGAAAGAAAGGCATTCCTTTTGCCTAAACTTTAATAAGTTTTAAATACAGCCTTTGTCAACATTAAGTTATGTCTCCGGTTACTTGTTGAAATTTTGTACTTTTTTGCTATTATTGTTCTAGAGATGGATGAAATCATTTTAATCATTTTGGTGCAAAAACCCTTAAGATCTCAAGTCTTTTAAGATATCTTCAAAATTCTTCTTGCAATTTTCCAGATGTCTTCAGAGAATCTACCTGAGTATGATGTGATAATACTCGATGAAATCCACGAGCGTCATTTGATGGGGGATTTTCTGTTGGGTATCCTGAAATGTTTGATACACACTCGCAGCGATATCAAGCTCGTGCTGATGTCTGCAACAATCAATATACAGCTCTTCAAAGATTATTTTGCTGCAGAATCACCAGCTGTTATACAAGTAAGCTGCCACTTCACTTCCATACAAATGACATTGTAAAACGGCACATTTACGACCGTGAAACATGTTGTACTGTTTCGAGTCGCATTACTTTTATTATTACTATTATATTGTATTGCTTAACATCAAAAATGGATCACAGCTTAGCATAAGCAGTGAATCTGCTGCACTGATATTCTGCTATTAATGTATGTTCATTGGGCAAAGCTGTGACATGTAAACAGTCTTATAGTGCTTTCACCTGTCACGGCGACCGTACGACGACCGTGTGTTGCCAGTGCGTGTATACTATAAGCACGGCGACCGTGTCAGTACTGTAAAGACTTGTATAGACACCTTCATATGAACCCTGAAGCACGGCACGGCGACCGTGGAAAGGGATCCTTTGCCGCTTCATTTTTTATTTTTTCAGGTACCCGGTCGTCTATACCCCATACAGCTGAACTACAAGCCCATACTAATAGAAGACAAGCCGACTCGCGACGACAGACTAGACCCTCAGCCATACGTTCAGCTTCTGCAGCTTATTGACAGTAAATACCTATGTAAGTTCAGGCTTTAGAGTCTTATTATACGTCGCGCTATCGAAGCTTTCCAAAAATTGTGGTATATAAATGACAGCTGATATGAATCGCGTAGGCTTCGGCCTGACCGGGCATAACATCTCGCCCGGTCGGAAGATCTTCCTTTTTGGCGCCGCGCAAGTACTCTACATCTTTCTTTATGTGTTAGGTGGAAAACGAGCAAACCCGCAATAGATGAAAAGCAAGTGTTGTCGCTCATGGATACTCGCAACATTAGTAGAGTTTCTGGCGCGTTGCTGGTATTTTAAGAGGAAAATTATTTCGGAAATGATAAAGTGTGTAATTGATACAGTGCCAGTTGATTGCTTGGATTGCTTCGATGGTACATTAATGTCTTTTTTTTAAGTGCCCCCTTTTATAAGGGACCTCCTAGTTAATGAAGGATCATTTAGAAGGGCCAATTGTATACTTTATAACATTTCGTGCTTTATGTTTGTCGTATTATGTTTTTCTTATTGCTTTACATATTATTATTCATTTATTTCATATATTGTTGACATAACATATAATACATGTCGACGACCTCAGTGGCGCAGTGGTTGAGCGCTTTGGTAGCTCACGCCGGGGGTCGCGGGTTCGAATCCCGCCGACGGCAAAAAAAAGTTTTTCAATGTTCTTGGGTCATAGATGTGTATTAAACATATGTATTATACATATAATAAAAATCTTAAATATGTGTATAGTATAAAAGTATTAAATATATTTCCGTTGTCACCACTGTACACTGTACACTGTACAGGTACCACTGTAACACAAGTCCTTCGGGTACTTAGCACGGGGCCAGATTGACGTGGTGTGAAGCGTTCATAGAAAAAAAAATTACAAATTTTTGCTACACATACACTTTACGAGTACATTACCCATTACATGTTAAAGGCAGGAAATCTTTTTCAATCACAGATGTTTCTAATTACATTTGTAGTGGTTTTTAATATGCAATGTTTGTATTGAAATTGTACATACAGTTTCCCTAGCATTTCATTACATTAGTTATGTCCGGCAGAGCAGGTTGCAGTCAGTGGCGTAACTATACCGTTCGAGGCCCGTGCAAAATTCGTTTTCGTCCCACTATGTCAATCCAATACAAAAACACGTCAAACGATTATTGTAAAAAATTATCGCTTGCCACTTGTCTAGGGGGGCTGATCGGGGGCCCCTTCAGGCTGTGACATTTTTCCGGCTTGCCACCTTGTAGTTACGCCACTGGTTGCAGTCACTTTTCTAATACTAGCTGTGCAGTGCTGCCCGCGAAAAAAGCAGCCTATTTGTTAATCCAGAATACCAGCTACCTCCATCCCAATGATAGTAGTTATAGGTGATTTTGTTGCAGGGAGTTCCTACACACTATATGAAAGGTGTAAGGCTTATGTCATCGGTTGCCATTACATGCTACCCTCATCGTTACATATATCAGAATTTCTGTCGTAGTCACACCTAACTTAACCTGTTGGTTATATCCAGGCGAGGAGCGCGGAGACCTCCTTATCTTCATGTCTGGTGTCCAAGAGATCACATCTATCTGTGACGCTGCACAGCAGTACGCCGAGAAGACAAAGAGGTGGATTGTCCTGCCGTTACATAGCGGACTGTCGTTAGCTGAGCAGGACAAGGTAGGAAGTTATCTGTATATTAATCATTATTTATACTTAATCCACAATGGTACAAAGGCTTAATGCCTGATGGCGTTCTCTACCAGTCTACCTTTGGGCGTTCAGAAGCAAAATTGAGTAGGTGCCGAAATCTAAAATGAACTATTTAGTACCTAATACGCGAGCGGAAAACTTTTTACCCCTTCTTACGAAAGACGCGTAGATGAAATTTATAAGGATCGTGGAATGCAAATATTATTTTAGAAAATGATTTGATCTCACATATTTTTAATAAATTAAACGCTACTCATACTACAACACGCACACTACAATATTTTAACATGACACAATATTCATATACCAAATACTCGTTTGTTAATGGTTGAACTCTGTAATTTTTTTTAAATGAAATTTAGTGGTTAGGTCACGAAACTTTTGTGTCGAATTGAAGTCTGTGATTGAATTGAGAAGAGATTGTAGTTTTTGAAATAGCTCCTCTACACGATGGATTTAAATATTTATAGTCGAATTTAGACCACAGCGCGACCTCTAGGTCTATTCAATTGCTGTGAATGTTGTAAATATAGTAGCTAAAGTCCATTGAAAGTAACTTGGCACAAAATTGCATACAAGCTTTGACGTTTTACATGGAGTTTCGTGCCAACTTAAGGAGGCGCAAAACCTATTTTTTTCGACGGTAATTGGTTATAAAATATTTCAGGTTTTCGATTATCCACCGGAGGGCGTCAGGAAGTGTATAGTGTCTACAAACATCGCCGAGACCTCCGTCACTATTGACGGGATCAGATTCGTTGCTGACTCTGGAAAGGTGCGAAAAATTAAAAGAGGCCGGCCAATTGCGACTTGGGCACGGAGGGTACCAGTAGAAAGCAAAAACATAGGAGAATATTTTTCTGAATGTTAAATATCTATAACATATGACAACTTTTGATGTACACAGCCTTTAGACGGGCATATGGACAGACGGACAGACTTCGAAGTCCTATTAATAGGCGGGATTCTATTATATTTTTACCCTTTGGGTACGGAACCCTGAAAAACGACCAACAAAAAGTATATTCGCTAAGATACGTACACATCTAACTTATAAAACCCCTCCTTTTACATTGGGCGTTAAAAATGATTGTAGTGTTTTGCTCAAAACAAAAGCTTATATAAAGAATACTGTTAATTGTGGCGGTACCCACAATTAGCCTAACAATTCTGCATCGCGTTATCAAAGTTCCGGCGAACGGTGCGCATATATAGAACGACTGAAATGACGTCAACGGGGCTTCGACCCGGGCCAAGCATGCTATCTCGCTCAGCCGGAAGATATTCCTTTGCGGTGCCTATCCATCGCAACATGATAAAAAGTAGTTTAGACGTAAACATTATATTTTCAGGTTAAAGAGATGAGTTATGACTCATCTACTAAGATGCAGAAACTAAAAGAGTACTGGATATCGAAGGCCAGTGCCGACCAGAGGATGGGCAGAGCAGGGAGGACTGGTAAGTAAAATCGTATCGGTTTTCGGGTCCTACATATTATGACTGATTCTTAGAGCGTTTTCTCACTTGCCCAAGTGCCGAGTGCGAGTTTATTTTTACTAAGATTTTATATGGGATTTGTACAGCGCCACCTATCGATGATCACTGTCACATGTACAAATTCCATATAAAATCTTAGTAAACGCGAAACGCGTTCACTGTCGAATGTGAAAAAAACGAAGAGCAGATCCGATGTCGGAGGAAATGAAATGTATATAATATAATGTTTAAAAGTGTTGAAACGCTCTTAAGTAATAGTGACACAATATTAAATTACTAGTTGGTGCTCGCAACTTCGTTGCGCAAAAGTTTGTATATCACGCAGGAACCGTACATTTTTCCGGGTTAAAAAGTATCCTTTATGTTGCCCAAACCTAATAGCTATTACACAAAAAAATATTTATTTAAATCCGTCCAGCAGTTCCTGATATTAGCGCGTACATACAGACAAACAGAAAACTTTTTTTGTCGATATCTGTTCTATTACTGTTCCTTAGCACTCCCACATTGATTATTTTATAAAATTTTAAATGTACAGACAGGATTTCATTACAACCACGAATCAGTGGCGTAAAACTAGCGCCATATTAAGCGCGACGTTGTATACTGTTAACACCAATTTACTGAGGTTCGGCCTCACCAGCTGGCTGGTTCAGCCTTTATGACGACGTTTCCAACAAACCTTTCAGGCCCCGGAGTTTGCTACCGTATATACTCTGAACAGCAGTATACAGATATGGACGACTTTAGCACCCCCGAAGTGTCTCGAGTTCCCCTGGCGTCGCTGCTGCTGTTAATGAGCTCTCTGGGTGTCAACGACGTCCGAAGGTTTCCTTTCCTGGACGCACCCCCCGAGCAGGCGATAGAGGACGCCATATTGGAGTTGAAACAGCATGTAAGTGTTTGTGGGTAGTTATGTGAGAGCGCCATTTGTTGACTGTAAAGAAGAAGATAATATACGAGTGTTTATATGATGTAAAAATGAAGAAAAATGTTTTTTCGCCTTTAAGGGTACTCCGTTTAATGTACATAAATGTCTAGTTTTATCGTATTATTATACTTCTGAATTTATCCAGCATCGTGACTAGCGCCATCTAGGCCTAAGAGGTTTTTACCGTATACGAAATTTTGTATAGGTCTGTAATTCTATATAATAATTGGTCTATGCTATATTTAATATTGCATTTATGAAGTGGTTTTATAACAAAAAACGTTAGTTTATTGCATAGCTTATCGAATGGTATATAAATATTTAAAAATATTACTGCAAAAAACGTACTTGCCTGCCGAACTTTTAAGCTTATTATTATTACAAAAAAGAGGCTATCAAGCTGAAATATTGGAGATACTAATTTTGTTTTTCAATTTTACCATTATTTTACTTCAAAAAACCTATTAAGCTCAAATACCCTATTACGGCCTTATTACGTTTGATTTAAATCATTTTCAAAATTCTTTGCCGTTCCAAATTAGAAAAAGACTTCAAAAAATCAAAACCAAAAATCAAAAATCTTTAAATCATACATTGGGTTCTCCTTTTAAAACTTATATTAGGAGTCTTCTTACCAGCTAGTATGTAATTAATACTTGAACAAAACAAATGTCCTTTGTACTTAACCTAACCTTTACAGGGTGCTCTAACCTCCAACGAGAAGCTCACAGCCCTCGGCAAGACGTTAGCCAACCTCCCCGTGGAAGTGTCCCTAGCTAAGGCACTCGTGGTGGCCGTGGCGACTCTGCCCCCGCACAAGTTGGACTCCGCCCTAGCCCTTACGGCCGCCCTTGGGGTCCGCAGTATTTATACCACGCAGGCGCATAGGGATATCGAGTGTGAGGTAAATATGTACATACAATACAATAACAATTTATTGCACACCACGATACAAAACAAAAATATTTTACAAAAAAACGGTAACCGATCGTGTATTGCTTATAAAATTGTTATAAATTATAAATTACAGTAAATATAGTAGAAACAGTGGATTTTATTAAAAATGATCATGAACTTTTACCAACAACCAAAAATACAATCAATCATGTATATTTTACAAAAGACACTCTTAAATTAAGGTTTAACATGAATTTACACCATGAACCGACAGTATAATTAATTATTATATTACATAAAAGATGCACATTGATACACAAAAACTGAACTTACTGCTAATAGCAATCTATACCAGTCAACATTTTTACCATCGAATTTACAATGGGAGAATAGGGATCATGTAAATGTACAAACTGGGTAATTAATTAGGATACATAGTACAGCAAAAGCGTTGTTAGATGACGTGAAAATTAAGTATTTAATAAAGTAATGGCAACACTGATGAACAGAAATATGCTGGATTTTAATTGTTTACAAAATTCTGTCTATGTGTGGCGGTCTATAGGCGAGACCGCAGCGATATGACACGATATAGGACTGACATTTTACAAACATATCACGTGACACGTGATAAAGACAAATGTTGCATGGTTATTCGCAGCTCTAATATATTATTAATAAAGCTGATTGTGATTGTATTGATCCAGAACGCTCGCAAGGAGGACGAGTCTGACCACGGCGACCCGCTGTCCCTTCTGGGTCTGTACTGCGGCTGGCTGCGGCAGAAGGCGACGGGTGGCGGGCGGCAGTGGGCGCGGCGCCGCGGCCTGCACGACACACGCCTGTACGACCTCACACAGCTGGCCGCGCACCTGACCCGCCTGCTGCAGGTACACGACACAGGGGACTGACCACGGCGACCCACTCTCGCTATTAACCATGGCTGTCGCAGCCCCAGTCACATACAAGCGTTAAGCGTGACCAATTGCGCTCTTGAGCCTTATTTAGGCACGCAACAAATACGCCGCGCTTGCGTTGCGGACGCACAATGAGATAGTAGCGTTCTGTGGCATACAACAAACACGTAACGAAAAAGTTGCATTACCGTGATATATAAATGAGTAAGAATAAAAGAATTTATTTATTTCTGAGTAAATTTGAAACAAATGTTGTCAGAATGTCTACATGTCGACCTACCACCAGATCCACTACAGTACGACCAGTTCGGGAAAGAGCATTTAAATTCGCTGCACACTCGCACACTTGCACTCGTGAACGCTTTTCGTATATAAATTATTAAAACCATTAATTTTGTTTTCTATAAAGTTTCAACTACTTTATAATATACTCTTCATATTAACTCTGTTCATACAGGACAACAATCTTATGGAGGTGCCCGAAAAGGAGTCTCTTTCGTCGGCAGAGCGAGCGCAGCGACACGGTCAGATAAAACAGCTTAAAGACATGAGAAGGTAGATATTTATTTATTTATTACCAGACTTAAAGCAATTTTAGTCTAAAAGCAGTTTTAAGATGTATGAGCCTATTAACAGGTTTTGCGACTAGGTATAAAAAAAATTCATTTCGTATTAATCGAACTGATGCACTAATATGAAAATACAATATATTGTAACATAATATATAAAGTTACTAAATAATCAGATGTCCTACTTACGTTATGTAGAATTTACGCACTAGTAAAGAAATTGTCTGTTAACGTTTTTCTAAGTTTTAAAAATTGGAATTTAGCAAGTCAATGTCGAGTTCTTGCTCCTAACATGGAAAACATGGAAAACCTATGGAAAACAGTGTCCGCTTCAAACAACATCCTATATTTAAAATTCTTGCATCACAATGTTAGTTATCTTTTACTACTAAAACGGTAAATTTTTATCAAATTCTAAATGCGAAATAATGACTGAGAATAGTCTAAGTGCTTGCATCTTTTTTTTTAACCTTAACGTTATAAACGTTGGTCTTGGAAGTGGGCACGGGGCAGCTAGTATTATATAAAACTACATTGTAAAGTGTATAATCGTAAACGTTAAATATAAACGCCAAATAATTTACATTCTCAACAACACAATTCCAGAAAATACAAACAAAAGGCGGCCGAGGATCTTAAAAAGCGTAAGCGTCTCAAAGTCAACACCTGGGAGGTCGTGGACGAAGACAAGGAAGATAACGAGCTGGATATAAAAGATATTGAGTTTCGAATGACGAACGACGCGGGTAGAATACGGGCGCTCATCAGCGGCGCCAGCGCCAGCAGCGGCAGGGATCTGATCATGTTGAAGGTCAGATGAGTAGTACATGTAATATTTTGTATAATATGTAAAATAAAAATAAGTCGGGTTTTCCTTCCTGATGCTATGACTCTAGAACGCACGAAACGATTTCATTCATTGGAAAGGTTTTGAATTCTTTAGAAAGGCCTCTGGCTCCATGAGAATTGTACCAAAAAATCAGGAAAATTTTCATGAGAAGAGTTACAATAGCTAGTCTATTATATAAAAATAAGTCGGCTTTTCCTTCCTGACGATGTAACTCCAGAACGCATGAACCGATTTACATGCATTCGTTGGAAAGGTCCTTCGTTAGATTTATAGCAAAAAAGTTCACGAAAAATTTCAAGAGAAAGGCAGGAAACAGGGAAAATCATTTTTCACATACAGCGCCATCTCTAATACATAGCATTCAGTACAACGACGCTCGACAGTTACTCTGCTGGGTTAATTTCCCATAACAGAGTTAAAAATTTTCATTGCGGGTTTTGTTAAGACCCGAATTAATAGTTTGTTGATGTGATGATGTTTTCATTCATAAAAAGACCTTTATGAATAAAAACCGCATATAATTTTTTTTTTTGATCACGATTTTCATCTTTGCCACCACGCAGACTGAGTCGCGGAAAAGTGGAAGAAGCGGACAACTAGCATTTGGCAACCTTCGGGTGTATACTCATTTTTTCCCATAAAATGTTGACAAATCATGTAACTCACCTATTTTATTATCTAGCTATACATCAAACCCACATTATTTTGAATTCAAATAATTTATCGGGTCCAAAGGCGTCCATTAACGCCCCGGGAGTTTCTTTTAAATGTTAGTTGTCACCTTCTTCCACTTATGTCTTCAAATGAAGTGGCGGTTGCCAAGATAAGCGCTATAGTTCTGCATTACGCTATCAAAGATTTCGGAAGTCGGCGTTATATATATACGACAGCTGAAATGTAAAATCTTCCTTTGGCCACCACCCACATTCATAATTAATTGCGTTCTTTGTAGGAAAGGAAATACATTGTAAAAGTTGTAATTTTTTTTTCAGGTGGTGTTGTGTAGAGCGCTGTATCCTCAAGTAGCTATTGCCGACGAATTTAATCACTGCAAAGTAAGATTCCTAGTTTTGTTTGTCTGCATGTCTGTCTATCAATCACGGGAACATTACAACAGAACAAAAATTGTCCTAAATTGAATATCCTATATGCGGGGCTAAACCTCTCAAATAAACATATTTGTAATATAAAAAGTATGTAAAATTTGTTATACGTTGTGTAATGCGCACTGCGCAAAAAATTGTTTTTTTTAATGATATTTAGGGGGCAGGCGAGCAGACGGGTAACCTGATGGAAAGCAACTGCCGTCGCTCATGGACAATCGTAACATCCGAAGAGTCGCAAGTGCGCTGCCGGCCTTTATGAATGGAATAGGGATAGGGGGGATTAGAGAAGTTGAGCCACCGATTAATTCACTCACTGAACGAAACACAGTACAATGCCGTGTCGCGCCAGTTTTCTGCGAGGCCGTGGTATCACTCCGGTCGAGCCGGCCCATTCGTGCGAAAGCATGACTTTCCCACAGCAACAAGCATCCGTATTATGTACTTGAGATCGGAAAATGTCTCATTGGTACACGACTTAACCGGGGTTTGAACATGCACCCTCTCGAGTGCGAACCAAAGGTCTTACCCACAAGGCTACGGACGCTCAAATTTATGTAGCAAGCGGCCATTTCACATCTCATATCGCTTTTTACCGCCGTATTTTGACACGCACTAAACAAATTTGTAAAGACTGTTTGTCACTCTTTTTTGGGATTGAGGCCTGGTTTCCTGAAATACAGGCTTTTGCCCAGTTTAGGCACCAGCCTCCCACAACAATCTATGTTTATAATCGTAGTCTTAGTTTTAAATTAATGTAAGCATTGTAAATCGTGGTGAGAAAATAAACATTTTATTTATTTGACGACATCTGTAGCTCAGTTGGTAAGCGCGTTGGTAGCTTACGCCGGGGGTTGCGGGTTCGAATCCCGCCGACGGAACAAAAGTTTTTTCAATGTTCCTGGGTCTTGGATGTGTATTAAATATGTGTATCATATAATAAAAATCTTAGATATGTGTATAGTATAAAAGTATTGAATATATTTCCGTTGTCTGATACCTGTAACACAAGTCCCTCGGGTACTTAGCACGGGGCCAGACTTACGTGGTGTAAATCGTCCATAAATATTATTATTATTATAATGTATCTTACACATAAAATCCAAATTATTTAGAACTCAATTTCTTTTCCCGGTTTTCAAACCATCTATTTTATATAAAAAACGCCAGTTTTCAAATTTATAGTTACCCTCTTCTTCTTGCATTAATGTATACAATATCATAATGAACTTTTTTTAGACTGTACAAGTTTTCTTTAATTTTTCCCTTATACACTGCTAGGCAATTCTTAAAAAGTAAAAAGCTGATAAAACCGTTTGATCTATAAATATTTCTCCATTATGAAAGTCGGTTAATAATACAAAAAGCCTCTTTAATCTACAGCTGCATTAATTTTTTAATTAACTTGAATAAATACGTTGTTGTCTGGGTTCATTTGAAGGAACGGTGGCAGCTTAAAAGGGATTTCTTTATCTCATTTGATGAGAACTAATGTAAAGGATTCTCGGATTCTTCGTATTTTTGTTTTCAGAAATTCTATGAAAGTGATCCTTGCGAGTGGGGCTTTTTGTTTTAAGATAAGGCTAAGGCTTGAAAACTTACAGCTACGGATACAGCAGTGTTTAAAAATCGGAATGTAGAGTAGATTAGTCAGTTAAAAGTTTTCTATAGTGGATGGTGAATATTGTACAAGTTTCGCAGGTTTGTAGTTAAAAAACAAGTCAATCGAAAAAACAAAGTGCGTTTTTGCTATTAGCACGACGCCCGCAGCTCCGTTGCATCTGCAACGTATCAGATAAATTAATTAATCACACGGGAACCGTACATTTTTATAGTGCAGACATGCTCGACTAGTGTAACCATGCCTCAGTTGTCCTGAAAACAAAACAAATGTTAAAGTGCAAAAATCTTAGAATTTTTTTGGTGTAAATTAAGTATGTTTTCCGGACTTTTGTTCATTTTATCTGTAAGCCCTAAGTTTGACGGATGGACCGAGAGACGGACAGACTGAAGCATATCATACAGGTGGCAGAAATCGTATGGAAATTAGGTTGTAGGACATGCAAAGTAAGAAATCAGTTTAAAATTTTTCCCCTTACTCGCTCCCTTGACGATAGTACAGCATAACATGTATTACGTCAGAGTATATATTGATTACTATTAGATTTAATTATTATATATTGTCTGGTCTGTTACTTTCATCAAAACATATATTCTGTGAGCACTGATTGTACATTCGCAAGCAACAATCTAAGATGGCAATTAAATCGCAAAAAAGCCTACTTCCTTATATACTCTGACGTAATGCCTGTCATGCTGCATGATCCTCTAGGGAGCGCGTTATAGTGACGTTTGACAGGATCTCATTACCAGGATTGGTTACCAACATCTACCAACAGAATACCGTATTGTCTGATGTCAGAGGATTTCGCAATTTGTACCGTTCGGTGTGATTCGAGTGCCCTGCATAGTGATGCAATTAGGGACAAGGAAATACTCGTATGATGGCAAGCCCGACTGGTTGAAAGAGTTTTTTTATTATTTCCAACTCCCTTATTGTTAAGAGCAGAATCTTAAGTCCTGAGCAATTTTCATCAAGAACTACCTTTCGAAATGGATAGCAATGCCATCTAAGGACCTTCGCTGGCTACACAGCTGATTCGTGTATATGAAGATGAATTACCGAGATCTTTATATACTCTAGCATTGACGCAGAAAACAATGAATCAAGCACGCCACGCGAGTGTCCACCGTGGATCCTTATAACTAATCTATGCTTTAAAATCTGACCCGTATCGTAGTCGTATGGTATCGACGAAAAATTAACTTTCCTGTTTAATTTTCAATTTCAACGTTCAACGGAACTCTAAAAACTGAAACATTATGTTGTGCACTAATTAAAACGACATACAATGCGGAACCACTCAACGTAACACTGCAAGCGTTGGCAAATTACACTATTGTGTTGTTAAACAAGAAAAAAAAAAGTATTTTTGCTAATTGCAGATGCCACGTTTTGATTGTGTGAGACAGTTACAGTTACGACTTTTTATGTTTGAATAATAAGAAAACAAACAAGTAAACTAATTATCTAATGGAAAACAAATACCGTTGCCTATCTCATGAGCATCAGCATAGTTGCTAGTGCGTTGCAAAGCTTCTATAGCCGATAATGACGTTACAATTTATGGCAGCCACAGATCCATCAGGGGGGGGGGAGAGGGGTTAAGCCGAGTCCCGTACCCCGGGTGGCAAGTTCAAAGGACGCCAAATTTATCCAAATTATTAAACAAATATATATAATTTTTGACGTGGGAGAACCATGTTTCGACACGAATGGGCCGGCTCATACCACAGCCCCACTGACGTGAAACGGCGTTGTGCTGTGTTTCGTTCAGTGAGTGAGTTAACCGGTGGCCCGACTTCCCTGCTCCCCCTATCAGGCATTCCTATTCCCTCATAAAGGCCGGCAACGCATTTGCTCTCTCTTCGGATGTCACGAGTGTCCATGGGCGGATGCTTCCTATCGGGCAAGCCGTCTACGCCCTGAAAATATCACAAAAAATAATAATATTATTGTAATAAATAAATAACACGGAAAGAACATCAAATGATGCATTGTTTCGGGAAGTTAGTTGAAATTATATAGATGTTAAAATATATTAAAGTAGGTAAATAGAGCATAAATATATATAAAAGTATGGGCGGCATATTTCAGTTTTTGCCTAAAAAAATGTGAGCTAGATTGGGAAAATGTCATGGCTACACACCTCGCCCGGGGATTGAACCTGCGTCTAACATACTTAAGAGTGCAAATCAAAGATCTGACTCAACGATAAAGACGTTATATATTTATATTGCTTGTTTTTAGGTTATATTTTAAATTTTTTAATATGATACGTCACACTGCTATAAAGTAATTTAATCTCTAAAACATTTGAATATCAGTCAATTCTTAAATTAATCCAAGAGAACGCCTACATAGTTACAGACATCTAGAACTTTCTACAACTCCTATAAATATAAATTAATGTGACAGAATGAAATAAATATAAGAACGTAACTTTGTTACGAACAAAGTTAGGTTCTATTGAGATTTCTATTAGCTATAACTCATTTACAAAACTTATTTGCTGCAAATCAAATTATTGCTTTGGAAACTTAATTGAATTATTATGTGAAAGTATAAAATTAATGAGTATTTCTCTAAAATTCCATATCATATTTTGCTACTAATGAGACATGTATTTCATACGTTTTCATATCACATTTTATTTTATAAAACATACTTATATCATATGTACAGTGCTATGCATAAACAGTGAATACATTTTTGTGATCATTAAAATACTCCAATTGTAACAAAAGCTATATATAACTATAGTACATAAATAGCGTAAGAATTAGCACATCTTCGACGTAGTACGTCTACGATGAGGAGCATCTACGACGTAGCCAATCTACGGTATCATATCTACGACGTAATGAATCTTCGGTATAGCATATCTACGATGAAGTACGTCTACGACGGAGAGCATCTACTACGTAGTGAAACTTCGGTATAGCGATGGAGCGCCTCTACGACGTAGTGAATTGTAATTTAAACCATAACGTAAAAGTAAAAGGTAAAGTTTGTAAAATATGTTTTTTACCCGACTGCACCAGAAGGTTATTCGTCATTAAGTTCTTATTATTCAGTTCTTTATTTCAATTATTTAGTTCTTATTATTCGCCATGAACACGTCTCGTCACAGCTGTTTCTGCTTAATATTACCTGCTATGTTCAATTATATTATAAACTAGTACGGTTCATAGACAATAGACAATAGCCAGGGGGGGGGGTGCCGTGTAGAGGGGGTAGAGTGGAGGGTACAGACCGCGCTATTTGTTGAGACCGCGCTAATAAAGACGGGCGTGGTAGTGACATGATGAGCGCTAAGATGTTGCATCAATATACAATATGCAGTTTTGAATTTAGAACCCCCCACTCCTTGTCATAGCATGTCACAATCAAGCCTTCTATCCTTAGCAAGCAATACCTTCTATGGATGACCTCATACTTCGATCAAATATTAATAATATGCACAGCCCCCTTAGACAAGTGTCAAGCGAATATCGTTAACGAAAATCGCTTGGCGTGTTTTTTTGTACGGGATTGACATAGACGAAGGAAAAGTCACGTGATCTAGTCGAGTTCGAATATGTCAATCCCATACAAAACAAGCGAAGCGATTATCGTAAACGTTAATCGCTTGCCACTTTTCTAGGGGGCCTGATCAGATAATTTAAAATTGAATAAAATAATGGCACCAAGACTATCTGACACAAAGCAACTGTAATCAAAATCAAGTATATTAAAAAATAAAACTTTACTTAATGAGTTAAAGCTCACAAACGTACAAAAGATAAAATCGCGGCCTCGGAGCGACTGGGAGCAGAAAAGCTCTTAAGCGCGGTTTTACCGTTACCACTTTTAAGATGGCAAGTGTAAATAAAAGACTTTATATCTTGAATTGGGGTATAGTTACTAAGTCTAGAATAATGTCGGCCGCAGATTGTTAGAATTTCTGATCAGAAAAGCTCCGATGCCTGTCAAATACCATACAAAAACCTATCAGAAATTTCGGATAGTATGCGGGTTCTACAACTAAACATATTATGAACAGAAAGCGTTCTGGCGAGGTGTACGGAATTTATCTGATCAGAAATTTGGATAATGTGCGGTCGAACCTAGTATAAAAAGTAGTGATAAAAATGTCGATCCGCGGATACGGATCCGGATATATTATGCCGAGATCCACGGATACGGATACGGATATTTTATGCCGAGATACGCGGATACGGATACAGATTTTCATTTCCATACTAAATCGGCGTCAGTGCTCAAAAAAGTAGCCTATTTAGTACCTTTTAATTTTGTACTATGTCATAGTAATTTACGACCATAAATGTAGCCTATGTAGCTCTCCATACTTTCAACTAATTCTTTGCCAACGAAGCAAACATTCGACTTGATAGTCGAATGTTTGCTTCGTTGGCATGTAAAGGATGGACAAATAAACACACTGATCGGTGGCCCCTTCCGGCTGGGGGCCCGTGGCATTTTGCCGGCTTGCTTGTAGTTACGCCACTGCTTCCAGCTCCGTGAAAGACATAGGATACTTTTTTTTAATAATGTAAACATTCTGCAGCATTTTAACGCTCCAGTGTTGGTGACAAGGGATGAGCAGCCCACCTGAGGTAGATCGCAGCTAACGACGATATCCGGGGTGTCAGCTTGTATGCCAGTTGAGCTCTAAATAAATAGAACCATTCGTTTAACAGTTCCTAAGTTATCTTCACGAAGTGTTTTGCGATTTTTACGTCCCGAGAGGTAGTAATTTCTTTTTATAAAACTTATGAAAAATATTTATCCAATTTGATATATTTATTTATAAAGCTCTTATAGTCTTTCTGTAATATGTACCGTACCGTGTAGTGGTTGTGTGTGTGTGTGTGTGTGTGTGTGTGTGTGTGTGTGTGTGTAAGTGTAGTGTGTGTGTGTGTGTGCTGAGAGTGGGATGTAGAGGACTCGCTTCGCTCCCACAGTTAAAATTTAAATTACGAGTCAGATTAACTAATAGAACAGAAAATTATTATTAACAATACTATGTACGTCAAATAAGACTTGTTAATAATTATTTAAATGTAATCCAATGAATAAGAATATTTAATAATTTACTTTTTTTTAAACCTTGTAAGATAAATACTCCCTTATGTCTTGTTTACACGTATTAAGTAGATAAGTAGGTAATTAAGTTTTAAGTTATTAATTGCATGTAAACACAGCATTCAGCAGCAAGTTGCAAGTTAAATGACTTAAATTTTGACATTTAACTTGCTACTAAATTTTGTGTTTACATGCAATTAAGTCACTTAAAATTAATTTAAAATTTAGTTACCTACTTAACTACTTAATACGTGTAAACCAAACATTATATGCAGCTTTAAATTTTAGTAACCTCTTTTGACATTTTTAAAAAGTCTAGGAAAAATCTGCTTTATTTGTAATGAGTCAATGGTTCCATATAATTTATTATTTTTTTAAGGTATGTTGAAAGTTTCAATTTCATTTCTGTTAGAATGTCATTAAAACTTTTAACAGACCTCGTGTGTACAAAAAATGTTAGAAGGTAATCAGATATCAAAATTGCCTAAATGTTAACAAACATAACTCCTTACGTGATAACAGTGAGACACATTTATTAACAATATAAAGTGTTCTTATCAGCTGCTATTTACGGCGCGTTGCGTTAACTGCGGTATATTTATTGCTCACGGAATAAAATATACTCGAGAATAATGTATATTCGGGAATAAAATATATTCCGGAATATAAGAGTGGGTAATGGAATAAGAATTAGATAAATTATATCCTCGTTTGTCTGAGGGGAAAACTTTCACGACGCTCGTCCCAATTTATTATGTTTCGTATAACAAGGTATTTTTTTTTGGTCCAACAGTACAATGTAACTAGTTGTTGCCCGCGACTGCACCCCAAAAGTTTATAAATTATTCCACTTTTACAACATTTTTTGATTACTGCTCGGCTCCTGTTGGTCGTAGCGTGATGTTATATAGCTTTCCTCGATAAGTGGACTAAGCAACACTAAAATATTTTTTTTCATTTCGCCCAGTAGTTCCTGAGAAACTCTTCAAACAAAATCTTTAGCCTTATACTTTTAGTATAGCCATAGATAATAAGTATAGGCGTTCTCGATTCTAAACATTTGCATCATACATTTGATGAAGTTTAAAGAATTTTTAAAAAGATGAACAGGTGAATGTCGTATCGGAGCTTATTAAATTTTTTGTTCATAAAGCCTAAGTATTTCTATTGTGCTATCGATCCATCCAATTACTGCCACAAAAACATCTGTCAAAAGAAATCTATACAAACCAAGATTAACATAACATCTATGGATATAATAATATCTATTTGGACGCTTCACACCACGTCAGTCTGGCCCCGTGCTATGTACCCGAGGGACTTGTGTTACAGGTACCAGACAACGGAAATATTTAATACATTTATACTACAGATATTTAAGATTTTTATTATATGCTAAACATATTTAATACACATCTAAGACCCAGGAACAATGAAAAACTTTTTGCTCCGTCGGCGGGATTCGAACCCGCGACACCCGGCTTACGCTACGCGCTTAACAAATGAGCTACAGAGGTCGTCAATGTGACATCTCTAATCACTACTTTTACTGTTTTAACGCGAATATAACTTTTTTGTATGTTTGACTTGTTGAAAGTGTTAACAGCTACGCTTTCTAGTATAAAACAATTAGGATCTGGTTCACCACTTCCTGATAAGAGTCAGATAGAACTAAAATAATGAACCATATTCGACAGATTCTCCACACTTCACGTGTCACATAGGTTGTTAATAGACTAAACGGCGCTTATCAGGGCCGCTTTCTAAAAAGTTTCAGATAGTCTTCCACAACTTACTTGACACATGTTGTATGGAGTATCTGTCAAAAAAGTTGTGGAAAGCCTATCAGAAACTTTACCAGTTAAACAGGCTCATAGTAATCATGTTTCCCTCTTATGAAATCCTGATTAAAACGCCTTCATTAAAATTAATTCACGAACTTCGCAGGCTTATCAAAAACATGTACTTAAACTTTCAGTTACTCTAAACTAAACGACCCACGCGCATTCAATAAATTATATACCTTATTACTAATGGTGTAGAGCTCAAATGAAATTAGCAAAATGAGACGTATAGTTTGACAATGTTTTGAAAGGAAACTATATTCAGAATAACACGCCTCCATAATGAAATTCGTTTCGAGCCTTCTTCGGTAACAACATTAATATTAATTAATTCCAACTTAGCACTGTGATAAAAATACAATTAGGTGTTCACCGCAGTATTTAAGTTTCACAAAATATAATTACAATAGATAGTATCTCTTATGTTGTAAAATATTATGATGTGCCGTGTTCGAAATGCCAGCTCGACCGGAGTGATACCACGCCCGTACAAAAAACTGGCGTGAAACGGCGTTGTGCTGTGTTTCGTTCATTGAGTGAAGTCAGTGAGTGAGCTTCTCTATTCCCTCATTAAGGCCGACAAGCTGCTCGCTTGCCCCCTAAATTTCATAAAAAAAAATTAAAAAATAATATAGTATGATGTATGAAATATTTTATTTTATATCTATATAACTATTTTCTTAATTTATTACAATCATTTTTGTACACAATAAAAAAGTTACATAACATAATATTTTCCTATATTTTACTAAGGTGTACAGTTAACGTAAGATTATTATCACAGGAGTAGGAAACTGCTAGACATACAAACAAACAAACATAATTTATTGCACAAAAATTACAATAAAACTTAAATAGTAACATTAATACAAAACAGTAGTCAATAATTAAAAAAAAACCTAATTAGACAAAATTATAGTAAATTAAATTATCAACTAAACATTACAAAATACAAACTTAAAATAAAA
>JAOTAV010007838.1:0-28836 GCA_026546445.1 Cyclargus thomasi | reverse complement strand
ATCCCCTTGAATGGCGACAAAAAATTTCGTGAAAAAAACCGTCCTGTCCGCGGACAAAGTCGCGGGCAAAAGCTAGTATACGTTATATAAAGTTGTCGTATGCACTCAATGTTGTTGCGTCTTTTTTAAATTTCCTCTAACAGGTCTACTGGAAGATTCCTTTAGAATTAGTAGTACCTTTGTACGAATATCTAGTTTAAGTTTTCGTTGTAAAAGTTTCCGTATACATAAATGATTAAATAAATAAATATTATCAGTATCGTTAGTTATCAGTAGGTTTCTTTAAAATGTAAGACTTACGACTGAACAGCTTGGCTATGAGTAGTACATCCCAGGGATCTCAGTAACTCAGTTTGAGCGGCGGCGTTGTTTGCAGACTCCCATTGCCGGTGGACCTGGTACCATTCTTCATAGCCCGAATTCAAAAGACCTTGACACATAACATGCCTTCTTATATCTGGGTGTACTCTAAAAATTTACGGATCACGTTAATGTAAAATATATTACATAAAAATAAGTGGGGTTTTCCGTCCAGACGCTATAACGTCAGAACGCACGAACCGGTTTCCACGTTTTTGCATACATTGGGAAGGTCTCGGGCTCTGTAAGGCTTATAGCAAAATAGCAAAGAAAATGCAAAAAAATCTTTGATTATCACGCGGTTAATTTTGTCATTGTAATAAAATTTAGGTGACGGTAGGTGATTTCATTTCAACCAGGTCTGTTGCGCAGGAGTATTTTATACTGCCCAAGTGTGCGCAGTACACAGGAGCACTCTCTCTTCCTTTACCCTCATAACCCAATGGTAGGGAAGACCGACACAGGACCGACTTTTTACGTGCCCATCCGACGCATGGATCATCTTACTCGTCGGACAATCAGGTTTATCGCCTGTACTGCCCTAACTAAACTTGGAAATAACATGTTTCCAACACGGAAATGGAACCTGCGACCTCCATACCACTAAAACACGGAGGCGTAAATCGAACATACAACATACATAGTCTAAATGGCTTAAAAAGCTTGCGTGATTTTACGCCGTTACGACAGATATATGAGGTTAATCTGATGTGTAACAAAGTAATACAAGGGGAAATTGACCGAGCCTACCAAAATCTAAAAGATTAATTGCGTTTGTCTACAAAAGTAAAAAAAGTCATTATTATTTGTAACAGACTTTGGTGTAATGATACTATATTTTAAATTTATCGCCCTTTTCTATTGTCATAATTGATTGATGATTGATTGATTTTGTACATTGGTGATGTACAAAATTATGAAACACTCTTTTAAAAATAATTTTTAGGGGGCAAGTGACGGGTTACCTGATGGAAAGCAACTAGTGTCGCTAATGGACACTCGTGATATTCGAAGAGTCGCAAGTACGTTGTCAGCTCTTATGAGGGAATAGAGAATGGGAATAGGGATTAGAAAAGTTGGGTCACCGGTAAACTAACTCACTGAACGAAACATAGCACAACGCCATTCCACGCCAGATTTCTGTGAGACCGTGGTACCACTCCGGTCGAGCCAGCCCATTCGTTCCGAAGCATGGCTCTACCACGGCAATGAGCATCCGTTTTATTTACTTGAGATCGGAAAATGTCTCTTTGGTACACGCCTCCACCGGGGTTCGAACCAGCACTCTCAAGTGCGAACCAAATGTCTTACCTACTAGGCCACGTACGCTCTAAACTTATAGCGATTATCATACTATCTATCACTTTTAAGATTAATAAATACATACTTAACATTATTTTGGATGGCATTGTTGAATTTTTCGATTGCGTTGTCAATGCAGCCCTGGTGACCGATGTTGCAGGCGAAGTTCAATATGTAGAATCTGTTAAGTGTCGTTGTGAATGCTTCACCAGACCGAACATCATAGCCCAGTTCATCAATGACCTTTTCTAAGAATTCCATGATGATAGCCTAAAAAACGAGATTAATTAAAATATTTGGTACAATATTAATATTTAGAAAAATAGTTATAATTTTCCACATAATCATACTTTAAAACATGACAAAAGTCTTACATCGAATTGCGCCAAGCTGTCGGGTAGATGTATAAAACGGTTTCTCAACCAGTTAAAGCCAGTTATAGCTGGATACCATGAGTAGTAACTAGTATCGTCCTTCAGGAAATCTAACACTCTGAATCCAAGGTCGTAAGTCATTCGTTCCGACCTCATCAGAGCAAACACGTCGTCCACTATCTGAAATTTGGAAGAAGTCGTCAGTCTTATGAAACATAACATCACAAAGATATATAGCTGACTGGAGGTGTGTAAGTTTTTAAAGTAATGTTCCACCAAAAAATGTAAATGAAATAAAAAAATACCCAGTTGACTTTATTAAGTCGGAATTTATAAGTTCCGCGTAGGTTACCTGCCAAACTTTTACCAATTTTTTTAATGACTGGCTATGTATCTACTTTTCTGATAGCACAATTATATTATGTACGTACCTGAGCCCTGTTCAGGTAATGAATGCTAGAAACGTCACTTTTCAGGGCATTAGCAATCAATTGCCAGTTGTTTACATCGTAGTTTACTCTATATATTCCTAAAATATAATAAAATAATTATTTAATTTGTACATTCACATCCTGATCTATACATATAATAAAACAGTAAAATTGGCGTTTTTGTACAATTAATATTTTTACTAAATAATCCATGCGGTGGTGCTAAGAAAGAGTAATAGAACACAAATCGACAAAAAAATTGTCTGTTTGTACGCGCTTATCTCCGCTACTACTGAACAGATTCTAATATTTTTTTCATTAAATATCTATAAATATATAAGATATTGTTCCAGTACATACAAATTTTCGCACAACGAAGTTGCAATCATCAACTAGTTGCCAATAAAATAATATAGTTACTAAATATATATTGTATACTGTATAGTAAACATAAATTTGTAGCTTTTATAAAAACTGTTTTAGAATACATTTCAAGAATGATTGTAGCTTTCATGAAGTTACGTACCTTTCTGTTGCAGGTTAAATATCACCCAGTTGTTTGACAATTCCTTGTTTATTATCATGTCACGTGAGTTAAGAACATACTCAGGCGTGAGATTTTCCCAATCGGGATTGCTCCCAGTTGTAAATGTTACTGGAACCGGCCATACTTGATCCGTTTGAGACGCTGAAGCACTGATAAAGAAACGTTCCTGTAAAATATATTTTTTTAGAAAAAATATGTTAAGGAAAGGAAGCACAAAGAGAGAGGGAAGTTTATTATTTGTATTGCATAATGTGTACACGAGTACAGTTATACCTCTACATTATTTTATAGAAATATTACTTACTTGAGATAAATGTATCTCATTGGCGTTGATGTCTACGTTAATGTCAATCACTGGATAACCAGGCTCTTCAACCCAGTATTTCATTAGGGAATAAATATCCACTTCACTTAAAACTCCATCCTCTTCAGTAGCTACTTTAAAACTGTTATAAAGGTCAGAAGGGAAAGCATGCTCGTAGGATCTGAAAATTTTAAAACCATGTAATGCATGAGAGGTCACAAAACACTCGCGGGTAACCTTAAGTCAGCTACAGTACACCAATAGTCGTTTAGCTAGGAACAATTATTCTTACTTTTCAACTAGGAAATGATTTAAAGCCTTCTTAAAGGTCGATTCGCCAACAAAATGTTTCAGCATCAATAATAAAGAAGCGCCTTTAGAGTAACTAATACCGCTGAAATGTCCTGTGACTTCTGCAGGGGAGTTTACAGTATGTTCAAGAGCTCTCGTTGATGCTGACGAATCAGCGGAAAGAGCACTTTGGACGTAACGTACAACGAACTGGTCTTCTAACTCCATATTTTTATCAACCTAAAATGGTGAAAGGAATACACAATGGCTTTAATTTTCATTGTAAGTAACAAAAACAAATACTTTCCAAAAAGTAAAATGAAACCAGCTAAAAAAAATTTGCAGCATAAAACTTACACCGTCCATGGCGAAATATTCAAAATAGCTGGCAAAACCTTCATTGATCCAAACGTTGTCCCACCATCTGCACGTGATCAAATTACCAAACCATTTGTGTGCGAGTTCATGTGCAATAATTGTACCGATAGACATTTTATCTTGAGAGTTGGTTTCACCCTCCTCATACAGAAGACGTAGTTCCCTGAAATTAAAAAAATGGATTTTTAGTTTACATCAAAAGGCGGATATAAATTTTTTTTTACTAACGTAAGCTTTTAGCTAACGTAAGCTTTAATAAGCAGTAAATAAAGTACTTCCAGCGAAAAAAATATTAGATTATAAATATTGAGCTGTATTCGTAGGATACGACGGGATATATATATATAAAATTTTCAATTTTGCGCTTATTTATGCCTCATTACTTTTTGGCTTTGGTGCAAGAGGCCTTAATGTTACCTGTATGACACTAATCCCCAGTTTTCAGTTGCTCCTGACGCCCAATCAGGAACTGCGATTTGGTCGTTTTTCATGTCTTCGCCCATCGTGTAATAATCGATGCCTAAGTATTCTTCCAACCATTCAGTGATCGGTGGTCCAATATCGAGAGCATATTGGCCTTGATCTGCAGCATTCGGTCTTGCGATCACACGGTAACTGTGGGTGCTGTTACCGTTATCGGTAATAACCTTAAACTCTTCACTGATATGGAAAGTAACCAAGTAAGCTGACATCCTGGGTGTAGTGTGAAAAATTTCTTTTACACGGTCACCATTACTAAAATGATAATGAAACATTAACAGTAAAATAACGTATTAATACATGTAATAAACATGTCATAATCTAGTTTGAAACATTATGCAAAAGCATCAGAAGTCTTACCTGACAGCCTCCTTTATTTTCATATTCGAATAAGTTTCAGTAAAATGAGCGGGCCTGTTAATTGTAATGTCGAACGTCGATTTAAACCCTGGCTCGTCGAAGGATGGGAAGGCTTGCCTGGAGTTTGTAGGCTGTAGATGTATAGCGGCGTACCAACTGTTGAAAATACAGAATTAATAAATTTCTTAATATTAAATATCAAAACTTACTTGTTCATGCAAATAGTAACTGAAATAGTTAATAAGTTTCTTTGCTTTCTTTTTTTTTTTTGTATATTTGATAAATAATTTTACTTACTGCAGTTTACCGTCGTCATCCTTGTAACTTCCTCTGAACACACCTCTAGATAATGGGGTCTCATTGATATTGCCAATGTATGTCACAGTAAGCTTGTATACTTGTGATAAAGTTAGAGTCGCACCCTCCCTCAGATTAACTTTCAGGAAATGGTATTCACGTATCCTTTCAAAAGGATTCAATGATTCCAATTCTACAGGAACTCCAGCTTCAGTCGTTAATGTTACTGAAAGTATTTCACGTACATTTTCTTGAATAATAAGTGATGCAACATTTTCTTTTACTGCCTGAAATATTATACAAATAACAACTTGGTTAATTTATATTCCACTTTCTTTGATGTGAAGCGTTATATAATTTAAAGTTATTAACGTAATAAATAACTTCAATAGTATTATTTTACTTTACTTACTCTAACAGTCAGCGTTACTACACCATCGAAAGTAAAAGCTTCCTTATCAGCTGTCGGTTCAAAATACGGCGTAATCTCTACGTCATAGTGAATAGGGTCCAAATCTTCAGGAAGTCGGTACACTTCATTTCCCTCGCTGTTGAAAGTCTCTGCTAGATCTTCAACGTCGAGGGGAAACTCACATCTTACCACCGCCACTAGCGCTGGTAGTAAAACCAGCGTGAGCAATGAAGTCATGCTGTTTCAAAACATAAAATATAAGATTTTGAATTTTCTTTGTTCAAATATAATAAGTATGATGTATGTGGATATGATGTATAGCTAGATAATGATATAGGATTACAAGATTTATCAAAATTTTATAGGAAAAAATTTGTATAAAATATAGGATATAGGATATAGGATTACAAGATTTATCAAAATTTTATGGCAAAAAAATATATAAAAACAGTTTTTTTATTATTTCGCACAGTTATAAATATTTAATATTATTCTTAAAATGTTTAGAACCTACCTGCGAACTACAGTTTGCAGCTGAAATGACGAACTTTTATGTTATTATCTCTACATTTTAGTGCTATCAATATTAATAAACTCATAAATACGATAATTTTGATAACTTTTAATCCTTGATTACTTATCTCTCGATAAATATTGTTTGACGATAGTAAATTTCCAAAAATTCGAATTTTCGTAATTATGTATATTTCACGAATACATAATTACGAAAATTCCATGTTTATAAACTTCGTAAATTTGACATCAGTGTAGCTTAACTAGAGAAATAGCTAATCTCTAAGTATGGAAATAATCTTGCCCAACACTAAGATAGTACATAGGCTAGTAAAATAAGAGATTGATAATACGTCAATTAAACTGTTTGCATTTTAAGGTAGATAAAAAATTTCGTAGCATACTATTATGTTTTGAAGATTTGATGTCTTAACTAAGTAAACAAGCAAATGTTTAAAAACAAAAACCCGTCTGCAGAAACCATTGCGACTTAAACATCAACTATGTACATTTCTAGAATGGCTATTAAAAGCCCTTCATTATATTACCATACTCGACCTACATGGGGAAAAACTTTTTGGAACATCACAATTTTGACTTCAAAATCCCAATGTACCCAGTGTCACTCGGGCTATCAAGACGAATCTCACGATATACGTTAAAATCCATCAAGCCATTTAGGCTGTAGAGCGTGCTAAAAAATTGTACATACACACCTACCAAACATATTCTTGAAAAATATAACCCTCTTCACAAAGCAATCGGGTAAAAACGATACTTGACAACACATATAACATAATTGCCATTGTGAAATGTCAACCAACTTAGGAGGAAAAAAACAAAATATGCTTATAAATTTTCCTTTATTGGTTTATTTCAATTTTCCACTCAACAAAAAGTCTAAACAATGAGAAAGCAGATGTCAAATAAAATGATTAAATTGCGTTCATAGCAAAAGCGATGGATGCAATCAACAAAGTGGTAGACGCCAAAACGCTGGTCGCACTATCCCGCGCAGCAGACAAGATCATGTCAGCGTTTGCCTCTCCCCAAGCTATGTTGGTACGAGCTGTGTTTATCGCAGAAATTGCTGTGTTGTACTGCGCAGTGTTAGTCTGAGTACTGCGAAGCCATTCTTCATACTGGAAAAAATGTACTTGTTAGCAGAACGTAAGGTTTTTTCAGGTTTAACACAACTCAACCAAATTTAGTTGTTTCGCTAAATAAACAAGCTAAATGTCCAAAAACTAGAAAATCTGACAGCAGGAACCATTGCAATTATAACATCAAGTTATGCATATTTTTAGAATGGCTATTAAAAGCTCTTTATTATGTTACCCTACTTTACCTAAATGGGCGGAAAAAAAATTTTGGAATCTCACAATTTTTTCTTCAAAATCCGGCATTTTGTTTTTTGTTTTTTATATTTTTTAATGTACCTAGTATCACTTGCTCTATCAAAACAAACATAACGATACCTCATACGTTAAATCCATTCGTCCATCCACCGAGCCGTTTAGTCTGCAGAGAGTACCAAACAATTATACATACATACTCTCGAAAAACATATTCGGTAGGTCGGGACAGAATTATTAACGTTATCACTTTTATACTTGCTAGGAATAATAAGTGATAATGCGAAGGAATTATATGCTATCCATTCAAGCATTCCTCGTTTTTCAGTTCCTTTAAGATTGTGCTTATAGAATGCACAAAAACTATGCTATAAAAACTGGCTACCACGTGATAAGTTATTTGTGCAGTGCATACATTCATTTACCACAATTTATTAAAATTAAAATAGATAAAATTTACCTCCACTAGTGCCGGTTCATCTAGATAAGCAGCTAGATTAGACATAACAGTGTGCACAGGAGTTGGTGGCGCGTCTTCCACGTATCTAAAATTCAAACCACATTTTAGTCTTTAAATTACCTTTTTTTTTTTGCTATTTTCTTTCATTAAAAATCTCTTCATAATTTGTACATATAACAACGTTTTGAATAATGTTAAGATTTAAAGTTTCAAATAAATAAAATTATAAGCCATTAAGTAATCCTTTAATTCCTTTGTCATAAATTTATAATGATGTTTGAGAATAACTCGAATAAAACTTTTGAATTTATAGAATTTTATCAAAAACTTACGCTTCTCTTATAGCTGCAATGTTATTCTTTACAAATTGTAGGGCTGTATAAGCATTCTCGGGGTTGCCAAGTAAAGCGTAGTTGAATGAAGTGGCTTTATCGTGAGATCTAACTCTCTTATCTAAAGTAAACTCCAAGTATCTAAAAAAGAAAGAAATATTTAAAAAACATGTTCGAAAGCATATTTTTAACTTCAAGTTGGTTGCTTTCACTTACTAAATAGAATAGCAGATACTTTGAAATATTTTCTAATTAAGTTTTTTTTATGATATTAAGGGGCAAGCGAGCAGACGGGTTACCTGATGAAAAGCACCTACCGTTGCCCTTGGACACCGGTAAACTCACTCTTGTGTGAAACGGCGTTGTGCTGAACGAAACACAGCACAACGCCGTTTCACGCCAGTAAACTGGCGAGTAAGACCGAGGTATCATTACGGTCAAGCCGGCCCATTTATGCCGATGCAAGGATCTTCACGGCAATGAGCATCCGTATTATATACTTGAGATCGTAAAATGTCTCATTGGTACACGCTACCAGCCGGGTTAGAACTTGCACCCTTTCGAGGTCAAACCAAAAGTCTAACCCACTAGCCCGCACGCTCTAGATTCTCCAAGAAGAGGCAATTGGAAAAATTCTATTCCTTTTTATAAAGGCTTTATTGTTTATAATGATTATCATGGAATGATTACCACTGTGATTTAAATACCTTGTCAATAATTGTGGATCTCTAGTAGCGGCCAAACCTCTCAGCATTTCTAATTGGTCGTTAGCGAAGTTGGACGATTGGAAGCGGTTCAGAAGGAAGTTGAAATCCTCTTCACCTCCTTCCCTAATACCAGCCACGTACACGTTGCGACGAATGCGAGCATCAACCCTAGGATTAAAACAATCAGGTTTAGATTGGCAAATACGAAAACTCGTAAATTTTAAGGATAGTTTAATAATGTGTAAGATACATTTAGCATATCGTTACACAATATTTTGTTTTAATGTTAATATTTTTAAAGCATTAGTATGCACTAGTTGGTGCCCGTAACTAATCGTGCATTGTCCCGGGATAAAAAGTATCCTATATGTTGCCCAGACCTAATAGCTATTAAACAAAAAAAGATTTATTCAAATCCGTCTAGTAGCTCCTGAGATTACTGTGTACAAACAGATAAACAGACAACTTTATTTATCGATATGTGTTCTGTTACTATTCCTTGGAACCCCTACATTGATTATTATGTAAAAATATGAAATCTACAGACACTCAGAATTTTACTGATATATTATATATAAAAAATAGATTTGCTTAAGATTGGCGGTATGGTTTAGTACTTGACCCTGTGTCGAATTTCTATACAAACCAAAGTTAATAACGAAGTGATAACACAACACTTTGTTTACAATCGCGTTTTGTATGGAAATGACATTTTTTTTGACTGAAGGTTAATGAACCATGCCGCTAATCTTGTAGCGAATTCACAATAGTACTAAGTATGAAAACTAAAAAAAAAAGTATAAGGGTTCAAAAGCTTCCTAGCCATATAATGATATAAAAGTGTTAGCTTACCAAATATTATTGTCTCGGAGAGCTATGAATTTGTTTCTAGAGTCTTGAATACACCTGTCGTAATTCATAGTGCACGCAAAATGAAGGAGTTCTTGACGCAGAATACTGATCGTTGGTGTTTCGTTTGCAGCTGGGTCTAAACCTACGGTGTCTATCACGTGTTCCATGTAGCTAAGAACGAAAGCCTGAAATATTCGTAAATATATAGTATAGTGAAACCTCTACCTAGTGATGAATTCTACCATTCTTCTGATGTGTTATGGGGCGACGCCAAAATCCGATGACAGATTTAGCTTGTCCCTTGGTCTTTATAATATATCAAAGATTATCCATAATTTGTTTATTCTGTTGATTCTAAATTACAGGAGTGAAGTGAATGGTTAGCTTGTTAAATAATATTTAACAACAAACACGTTAAAAATAATAAATATAATAAAAATTCAATATTTTTAACAATGCTTTGAGCGTCTAAATGCGTTGATGTCTTTTACTAAGAAGTCTTCAATACAAAAAATTAACCCTCTTATTCATAAAAATATTTTAACAAGGTGTTTAGCTAATCAAGATAAGCTGTCCCTTTCTGTCGTGTGACGTTTTCAATATTCCAGAAAAGGACTGCGAATCTTGATTAGCTAAATACTGTTAAAATATTCTAATGAATAAGGGGGCTTACATTCAAACATTATAGTGTAAAAAACTGTATTAATTTTATTTATGATGTTTTTCTATCATAAATAAAAATAAAGTCACATTTATACTAATTTAATTTATAGTAGCTCAGGTGCTACGAGGCTATCATAAAAGGATTAATACATAAAACTTACATCAAAAGTGGCTTGATTGTCCGGAAGATATCTAAGCCGGTTACGCAACCAGCTGTAGCCCGTAATAGCAGTAGTCCAAACATGATAATTGGTTTCATGACGAAGGAATCGCAGAATTCGGAATCCGAAGTTGTACGTCATCCGCCCTGATCTCATCAAAGCAAAAACATCGTCAACAATCTGATAAAAAAATGAGACGTCAAAGAATTTTACTTTCAATTAATTTTGTGTAGTAATCAACTATTAGGGATTAACAATAATCATTTGTGTTTATTACTATATTATTATTTCATCAAGGCGTTCTAATGCTTTCTTTAACTTACTTGAGCTCTGTTTAAATAGTGAATGGAATCAGGATCATCTAATAATGCTTCAGTTATCAAATTCCAAGTCCTTTCATCATAATTTACTCTGTAGTGACCTGCAATTGACATTATTTGAAAAATATACAGATATATTCTTAGATAATAAAAATAATATAACTAAATATTAACGCACCATGCTGTTGGTGATTGAAAATAACCCATTCTTCGCCAGCAGATTTCGTGAGTACGGCATTTTTGGAGGTCATCATATACGTTGCTTTTAAATTCTCGAATGATGGCTGCCTTTTCGTCGAATATGTTATGGGAATATAATAAATTTGGTCTGTTGGAGTAGCGGAAGCGCTGAGGAAGAATCTTTCCTAAAAAGAAAAAAAAATTAATATGACGACAAGCTCTATCGCCTGATTATAGAAAAAAATGTTTAAAATACAAAAAAAGAATTACTTGTGTGAGCGAAATTTCACCGTTTTCATGATTAACCTCAACGTTGAGGATAGGGTAACCCGGTACATTGACCCAAATGCGATAATACTCAGCAAAATCAAAGTGTACGTATTCACTCAAGCTCTGGTCCTCCTCAGCGGCCTTGGCAAATGCATTGTATAAATCATACTGGTCAGTAGCTTTAAAGGAACTGAAAGTGGAGTATATTTTTTAAATATATGTTGTCTTGATCTTGGCTACTTGTGAGATCATATTATATTGGTATTTAAAATATATAATATAAGTATATATTTTAAATAACAATATTTAAAAATGAATACAAAGTCATACTTGTCAGTCAGAAAGTATTGGCAGGCTTTTCTGAATGTTTCCGGTGTGATCATGTCAGCAACCATGCGAAGAAAAGAAGCGGCTTTAGAGTAACTTATAGTTCCAAAGTGGCCGGTGACTTGCGCTGGAGTATTGACATCATGATTGAGAGGAACAGTTGAAACACCTGAGTCAAACGACAACGAGTTTTGAAGATACCGTGAGTTAAAATGTTCGTGAAGCTCATATTCTGGGAACATCTAAAATCAAACATATTGATTTACAATAGTCTTTTTTCGACTGGTGTCCAATATAAATATTGTAGATTTCAATCATTTCTAGCTAATTAAATCGATAATTAAAGATGCCAATACTAACTTCATTTGTAGCGATATATCCGAAGTAGCTAGCGAAACCTTCATTAATCCAAGTGTTACTCCACCAGTAGCATGTGATTAAGTTACCGAACCACTTGTGAGCAAGTTCATGAGAGACCAGCGTAGCGGCGTAGTGCTCGATAGACATGAGCGTTTCACGGGGATCTATAATCATATATAACTCCCTAAAATGTAAAAACAATTGGAATGATGATCCGTTATAAAACCACTAATTAAAGATTTCAAACGGTCTTACCTATAACTGACCATTCCCCAGTTTTCAGTTCCAGCAGATGCCCAATCAGGAGATGAGATGTGGTCATTCAGCAAATGTTGATGCATGCTGGCATAAGGAATTTGGAAGTATTCGTCGAAGAACCTGGTCATTTGAACAGCTAATTCTAAAACGTGATCACCCAAGCCAGCAGTGTTGGATCTTCCAATTATTCTTATAGCTGGAGTAAACGAACTGTCACTGGCAATAACTGTAAACGTTTCACTTATCAGGAACGTTACTAAGTAGGAAGACATCACGGGAGTCGCGTAGAAGTTGTCTCGTACTCGGTTATCCAATCTAAAAAAAAAATGTTACTGTGCCTTTTAAAGACTAATTTATAGTATATTGTTTAAGAAACAAACATAAATATTATATTTTGACTTACATATCAGAACTTTCAATTTCAGTGTTTGAGAATGTTGCAGAATAGGCGTTAGGCCTTGAAATATGTAACTTAAACGTTGACTTGAATAATGGCTCGTCCCAGCATGGGAAAGCTTGTCTCGCGTTATATGGCTGGAAGTGAGTAGTTGCATATATCCTACAAAAACACAAACAAAAGTCACAATAATCTTAGTAGTTATAACAGGTCTGGACCCTTTTTCTTTGAGAAAATAAATGATATTATACCTTATAAGTAAAGAACAAACTGAAAAGTATTTTTCTATCTTCATTAATTGTTTGAACTGTACCTTTCATTGCCATTTTCATCTGTGTACCATCCTTTCCAGATGCCTCGCTTCATGGGACCATCATTCATTGTACTTGTGTACTCAATGAATAGAGTATATCTTTTTCCAACTTCGAGTGCCTCTACTAAATTTATTTTCAAAAAATGATACAATGGTTCTAAAACTATAGGATTAAAAGAATCGAGTCGTAGAGGAAGACCGTTGTCATCAAAAACACTGACTCCTTTTATATTATCAACATTGGAATGTAAAACAATTTGTTTTATTCCTTCTTCAGTTGCCTAAAATAAGTACACATCTTTTCATTACTACCGCTACAATAAAATCAGAGACAATTATTGAAAGACATTCGGTATTATTGAATCAACTTAATTTCTTGGTTCATGTCAAATCACGTCAGATCACGACCAGAGTATATATAGGAGTGACATAGACAAGACAAGGAAAGTAACAAAATAAGTCTGTACCTGAATAATTATATTTTCTTTGCCGTCATAGCTGAATGGCCTATCAGTTGCTTCCGCAAAGTAAAGGTCTATATAAATGTCATATTCTAAAGGCACCACGTTAGTTGGTAGTCGATACACTTGTTCAGCATTACGAGTAACCAAATTATCATAAGGCTCAAATTCTTCAACTTCCGATAACCAAATCGGATGATCAGCCACGGTCAGTGACAAAAGTGCAAAGAGTACTATAAATATCATTTTAGACATTTCTGAAAAAGTAATCAAAAAATCATAAGCATAATTTTGCAAGACCAACATTACAGAAGACTCCTGAAACTTTTCTAAGCTACGATTATAGTTTTCTCAGAAATGTTATAAGTTCAGGCAAACGACTTGTTAATTGCTTTGAGTTTAAACTATCAAAAATTAAAATGAAATTTCGCAAATTATTATTTTAAATATAATGTTTAAATAACAACATTTAAATTTGCATACCTGTAGAAATGTCCTCAATGATAAAGGCGCGACTTAAAAATGTAGAATATTATTCAGTTTCAAGGATAAGTTTTAGAGTCATAATAATATATTTTATTGATAAGATAATTAGATGTTATTGATCAAAGGTATTAATTTTTGTACCTACAGTACCTATCATAAGTGATCATAAAATATCATAAAGTAATCAGTACACACATTTAATGAGGTAACACTTAGTGAATAACTAATTAAAAATATTTTTAATGTGGTATAATATTTTTCATAATATTTGATAAACGTTGATAATTGATAAACGTTAAAATAAAAAAAATAACAACAATCCGGCAACTACTAAATAGTACTTGTCTTGTAAATAATAAGTACCAACAGTTGTAATAAAAAAAATAATTCCAATGAAAAATAAGAGTCACACACATAGAGTTTTTAATATCTGTTCCAAGGTATTAATCGCATATTGTTTGGAATTTTACCTGAATATCAGGAAAACCGTAATCTTAAGCCGGTTGAAATAATGAATTATAGTTAATATAGTTAATAACAAGATTATAAAGATTCATAACCCATTTGAATTTCGTATTTATGAACATAAAAAACTCATAACACGAAAGTAAGTCAGCAAATTCACTATGAAATTAGCAGAGGCTTAAAGCGATTTTAAGCAAATTATACATATGCCACATCCTCATTATCGTCTATCGACTTTCTATTTCGTATAGCAAAATAACTTTTCCGGGGCGACTACATGTAAATCAATCTTAAAGATTTTATCTTCTCCCACTCTTTTAATTTTCCTAAGTTTAAAATTATATAAAAAATATCACTAAGTATATGTCAATTAGGAGGGATTAAATAAAACGCGCCAAATATCTTTAACAATATATTAAAAATAAAAAATACGGTAGCTCGAGCTACATAACTTAATGTAGAAGTTTGGCGACCATCGCTGCTAGTATGACTGCAACAGAGGCGGTCATAGCCGATGATCCGTTCCTGCTCCGGACGGCGGTGATGAGGTCCACCACGGCTTCGTTACCCCATCTGATGTTGTTCAAAGTGGTGGTAATCACACTCTGACCAACTGAGAATGAACTTCCCAAAGCAATCTGGTTATTGTATAGCCATGTTTGGAACTGAAATAGAAAATTTTATTGTATAAAACGTATTTAAGCTGACATCTATTATTTAATAATTAATTACGCTTTGTAAGATATTTTTCCCTATTGAAAAGAAGTTGATTAGATAACCTTATGGTATGTATGTATACGAGTATAAATTTCCGTTCCGTTTAATTCATTGTCATTTTTTTAAATAATTTTTGTTAACTAAAATAAAACATGCTCTGTTGTATTTATTCCTTTAATGACATTTTGATCATCTTTTGTTATGATATTTGCACACGGTATAAAATTTTATCAATTACTTTTATCTGTTAAGTAACGAATAAAAGTTTGAAGGGCTGCAATTTAAAAGTAACAATTGCATTCGATTTTAATCAAAACGAACGGAATGAGATAAAACAATAAACGGATAAGATAGAACTTACTTAATTGATGACAAGTATGTTTTATATTTAATTAGTTGTTTAACGTTAAATATTTTCTCTATGTTTATATACATGGTATTTTTTGTGATAAAATAATAAAATACTCAGAACTTACATTGGATATATCGTTGAAGTCAGTTAAGAAGGTAGCTAAGGCACTGACAGCAATGTCTAGTCTAGCCTGACCTCCGTATCTGCAATAAAATGGAATATTTATTAAATTATTAATTAAGTATTAAATTATCGGTCTACTTAACAATTATGAGCAATAGCTCAAGATAAAAAAGGCTTAAAATTTTAAAATTAAAGAATAATATTGTAGAGCGAGCATCGGATGGAGAGGAATCATGCACGCACACAAGAAGATTTTGGCCCATTGATAATGGCAAGCATATAGTGATTCGTTATTTGTAAGTTTAGTTCAGAAGCTTGCGAGAATTTTTTTCTAAATTTAGAAGTACTTACGTCCTTCTGATTTCATCGTAGTTCTCGTACAAGTAGCTCAGAACAACTTGCAGGTTCTCCCTGTTGCCCTGGAGAGCGAAACTCCAAGCGTTTGTCTTGTCGTGAATCCTGATTCTGTCGTTGTACATCGATTGATCCAAGTAGCTGTAAATAAACCAAAAACAAATTAGCATGTATAATTATCAAATATAAAATCAATTATTGTGCAGTACGACATAACTCAAAAAATATATTCACCTAATACTCTCGGTGAACATAGGATCTTAAAAGGCTAAAATAGCAATGTGGCAAAATAATTTTGCTTTACAGTAATTGAATTTTGTAAAAGGGGGGAAATTGAAAGAAAGCTAGTTTTTTGGTCAAAATATGTCAATTTCATGTAAGTCATGATAGGTCGGCTGAATTTGACATAACCCGAACAAAATACTTAGATCCACGATCTGTATCTGTTTCAATTTCTGTAATAGTACATTTCTCTGCATATTAAAAGTTTATTTTAGTTTCTTAAAAATTAATTTAAAATACTTGAACATAATATTATTGACTTACTGACGAAGCAAAGATTCATCTTTGGTGCATCCAAGTGTGCGCAGAATAACAACCATGTCAGCGGTATTTTCTGAAGTGTTGTAACGTTGCCACAACCAGTTGTAGTCGGCGGTGTCTCCGTTGCGAATACCAGTGCAGTAAACGTAGCGACGGGCGTTTACTGGAACCCTACAATTGCATTAAAAATAAACATAATTTAATTGTTTAAATATAAAAATTTAACGATCAGACCGAAACGAAACTTAGACCCGACGCGTCCATGGAACAGGTGAACTGAAAAGTCAAAACGAAATGAAACTTATGAGCTGCATATAACATATTATGCATTTTAATTTTTGTTCGTAGACATACGTAGACAGTTTTAAAAGAGTTGCTGGTAAGTTGCCAGCATTTTGAGAGGCAATACACTCTCTTCTGGAAGGTTTGCAGGTGGTGTGGTCCAGCATTTTAGAAATTGTATGCAAGAATTTTTTAACTTACAAATAATTAGCGTTGTTCCTAGCCTCGTTCCATTTTGCAAGACTATCATTAATGCAACCTTCGTGGCCGAGATTGCAGGCGTAGTTCAGAATTTGCATCCTGTGTTGAATGAGAGAGGTAGAATCACTAGCTCCTTCATCGTAGCCAACATATTCTATGCTCTTTTCCATCAGTTCCATTAGATATTCCTACAAGTGAAACTCAACGTTAGTATAAAGCTAAACAATCTTACAACAACTGCTGAAGACGTTGTTAAATAACTTTTACCATGCGAGAGCACCACGGAAGAATTTCCCGGCGTTTTTTCCGGCTAATGCAATAAATATTGATTAATCAATGATGATGAGATCATGAATTATTAAGACTTACAGAAAATTCCTCGTAAACTGCTGGAATATGTTCCAATCGTCTCCGAAGCCAATCGAGCTGTGTGAGTGCACCAGCCCATACGTAGTAGTCTGTTTCCTCGGCTAAGAAAGATAGAACATCAAAGGCACGTTCCATGGAAATCTTGCCAGCACGGATGAAAAAGAGAACATCGTTCACGATCTACAAAAAATAAGACACTTTATGATGATAATTTTAATTCTTGTTGTAGTAGCGCACACACACACGTAGTACCATGTGAGAAATTGAAACAGAGCCAGTTGAGGGATCTACGTTATTTGGCCGGAATATGTCAATCCATACTAAGATTATAAATGCGAAAGTATGTCTATTACCTCTTCATGCCCAAAACGCTGAACCGATTTTGCTGAAATTTGACATGGAGATACTTTGAGACTCGGAGAAGGGCATACAATACTTTATATCCTGGAAAAATGTACGGTTCCCGCGCGACATACGAGTTTTAGCGCAATGGAGTTGCGGGCATTATCTAGCTCCAAGTAAGTCGTATTCTTGCGGCTGGGTTTGACGTAACGCGACCAATTCACTTCCTAGATTTGATCATTTACAGTGAAAAATATGAACAATATTCAGAGGCGCTCACTTGAGATCTGCTGTGTTTGTGGATTACACTTCTGTCTTCACGCAACTGCTTGGCAAGCCTTGCGTAGTTATCATCGTCGTAATAGACACGATACAGACCTACAATAATGCAAATGTTTTCATTATTGTTACTATTAATAACAATTTGCTGAGGTTTTCATAGAAACCTATATTTTTATTAAAAACTTGCCTGACTGTGCTAAATTCAATACAACCCAATCATCATTTGCCTCCTTTGGTACTTGCGTAGATGTAGAGGTTAGGACAAAGCTTGGTTTCAAGTTGGTGAAGTCGGGGTTGCCACCGTGAGTCCAGGTGATGGGAATTTGCCAAATGGTTGGGTTAGGAGTGCCAGTCAGTTGGAAGCGTTCCTAAGAAAAAAAAGTGATAAATGAAATTTATAAATATTAACTTCTTCTTTCTCGAAACTTGCTATTTCAGTTTAATTTCTAGATAACCTTAGAAAAAATCTTTTTAAGTAGTTACCTGTGTGAAAGTAATTACTCCTGTGTTAGTATTTACTTGAACATTTACGACAGGGGAACCTGGATTTTGTACCCAGCTATCAAATACCTCTCCTACATCAATGCCAGGGTAAGTAGTTGCAAAAGACGCATCTTCAGCCACAGCTTGACGGAATGCCGTATACATATCAGACGGGTAGGCAATTTGGTAGGCACTGTAAAGATATATTTAAATTGCACTAACATACATATGTGTAATATAATACTGAATGTAATTCCAGGAAATAATAATTACAACAACCAGTACAGAACACCAAGTACTCACTTGTCTCTTAGATAATAGCGCAGCGCATTTCTAAATGTGGTGTAACCAACAAAATGTTCCATCATTCTTAAAACTGATGAACCTTTGGCATAGCTAGTGGCGCTGAAGTGGGCATTGATAGATGGATTATCTGCAACAGCGGTCCAGTTCATAGGCGTGGCCCCAGCACCGGCATCAGAAACCAAAGCACTTTGTACTTGATCGATGATGTACAAGTCGCTTAACTCCAAAGAAGGATCAGCCTAAAATAAAAATACTATCAAGTCAAAAAATATTTTTGTATATTTTGATTGGTACGTAGCATCGGTATTTAATCGTACTGATTTTGCGGTTTTGTGATTACCTATTTAAATAATTTGATTTTAACTAGGTTTTACCTTATCAGCAGCGAAGAATTCGAAGAAGCTTGCAAAAGATTCGTTAAGCCAAAGGTTACTCCACCAAAAGCATGTGACAAGATTACCAAACCATTTGTGAGCCATCTCATGGGCAATAATACTTGCGATGAATATCTTATTCACTATGTTCGTGTTATCTTTGTCGTACAACAGATAAGCCTCTCTAAAACAAAAAAAATATTTCGTGAACTTCGCCGCCGCTTAAGTCTTTATAATAAAATGTACTCTTGTAAGACGCATATATAATGGTTTAAAAAATTTACTCGCAATGTTGTACCTGTAATTCACCATTCCCCAGTTTTCCATAGCTCCTGAGGGAAAATCAGGCAACGCGATATGGTCATTCTTCATTGGTTGGCCTTGGCCATGATTATAGTATTCATTGTCCAAGTATTCGCTGAGCTCATCGGTGATCTTCAACCCGACATCGGCGGCGTATTCGTGTTGGTCATTGACTCCCTCTCGTGCGACGATTTGGAATGGCTTGGCGGCCGTGCTGGTTGTGTTGGTGGCTACGAAGTCGCTGACGTGGAAAGCAATGAGGTACGCGGAAATAATTGGTGTAGGCAAGAAAGTTTCTTTAATACGGTTTGTACCAATGCTGAAAATAATAGCATGTTAATAACTATTTTTTTTTATATTTTATTTCAGAATACAGCTTTTAATTGACATTATGCTTACGTTTGACGTGTACCAATAGCCATATTCGAATAGGATTCACTCAAGCTTGCATCGCGAGTGATCGAGATAACCCAGGGATTTTTAAACTGCGGCTCGTCAAAGCAAGGGAATGCCTTCCTCGCATGGTATGGTTGGAACTGTGTTGTAGCGTATTCACTTAAAAAAAAATTGATAATGTAACACCTTAGCACTTTCCTTTAGAAATTAGTTAGATGTTAATTCAGCGTTCTGAGTAGTATTTAGTCTTTATTATTAACGCTAAAATATCGCAGTGATTTTGACAGAAGATAATTACCGCAATTGGTTTCCATAATAGTAATATCCCTTATAAAATCCGCGGTCGAGGGGGTTTTCATTGATTTGTCCTAAGTAGCTTATGATAATAGTGTATCTTCCTGCAGTCACTTGCGACGCGAAATTCAGTTTCAAGATTTCGTAGTAGCTGTCAGTTTCGTATCCATTTGGTACTTGCAGCAGGACGGGATTATCGTTGGAGTCGAGTACGCTGACACTCGTTATAGACAATACATTCTGGTGTAGAACTATTTGGGACACGGTTTCTAGAACCTGAAAAGAACGGCTAATTGTTACATTGTTAACATGTTAAGTATTAATCAATGATTTCGGTTATTATTGATTTGAAAGCTTACAAATGATATTTATATTTAAAATAAATTATTTTAAATATAAAAAGTTTCCGTTATCTAACGGACCATCGTAATTTTTAAAAACCCACAGATTACGGCTAACAATTCGATATTATACTTGAAATTATTAGACAAAATGTCGTAGATCCGCCAGTTGCCTGTAAATCAATTCAATAACTTAGGTGGTACATTTATTAATTTATATTTCCACGAATTAACGCTAAGGTGTAATTTATGGGGTAGCTATACTACTCATAATCTAACCTGCAATGTCTTTTATCAAAGATATTAGTTATACAACACATAATTTACATGCGTCAAATGATTACAATGCGTTTTTAATCCATTTAATAAAAATGTAATAAGTACCGATAAGCAACATTTTTATCTGATATAGTTGTACTCATTCGATCAATCTAATAATTATTAATTAATTTAGTAGACAGTACGATAAGATTAAGAAACTTAGGGAAGTCCTAGCCTTTCAGGAAAAGGTTAGAAGTTCCGTAGATACATTTTCAAAAGATGTATCTACAGAATATTCTCAGCATTTTGTTACAAATATGCTTTTAGGACGCTCAAACATATCCTACAGTGAAATCCTCGAACGATGTAATGAGAACGCTGTAAATTTTCTACATTAAACAAATAAAATAACTGTTGCTAACAGCTTACCTCTACTTCAATTTGTACAAGGCCATTGAATCTGGACTCAGATAAGTAGACGTCTAAGTCCACATGCATATACGTGGGCCTGACATTGTCGAGGAGTCTATACTGTGGTGTGTCAAGGTTAGTGCTGTAGCCAATTAATTCGAATTCGGAAGGAAAATCCTCCGGCTCGGCAGTAGCCAGCCCAGCGAGGAGCAACAAAGCGATGGCCAGTCTGACGGGACCTGTAAACAGATTCAACCTACATTATTACAATCCAGCGATCGATTCTAGCATTAAAATTCGTTGAAACACTCTGAATTCCACCCAGTTCCTGTCGGATCGGATAAACCTTTTAATATATTATACTAGCTGACGTCTATACACATAATAATCTATATCTTCTGTCAATACATATAATAAAACAGTATTTTATATAATTGTATATATATATAATTGTATATATAATAAAACAAACTAATCAAATCAACAAAAAAAAATATCTGTTTGTCTATCTGTTTGTACGCGCTAATCTCGGGAACTACTAAACGGATTCGTATAACTCTTTTTTATTATATAGCTATAAAGTGTAGGCAAGACATAGGATACTTTTATCCTTGGAAAATGTACGGTTATCGTGATATACAAATTTTGATATACGAAGTTGGGGGCATCAACTAGTTAACAAACAAATTAATTTAGCTTCTCTCTTGCTAGGGATCGAAGTAAAACTACATGAGATGTGGTTATAAGTGAGGCATAAATCTGTTACCTATTATTTTTTGCTTTGCCACGTAGCGTCTCGTTTCATCTCGGTACAGCAACTATAGCATGAACTGACCACATTTTTTTAGCTAATTTTTTTGAAAAATTACTCTCACGAAGGAGATCACATTACATAATACTTTGAACAGCTAATATAGATATAAAATGCATACATAAACTTACCCATTGTGGTCACTACGGTGGTCCCAAGGTAACTAAAAGTGCTTCACTTTCATGGACATGTAAGTCTTATCGTTAACAATTATTACTATCGAAATTAATCTGTGAGATAACGATTATGATATCTTAAAAATTATAAAAACCGATCGGTGATAAGCATTTATGATACACGAATTTTCCGAAATTGAATCATTAATGTATGTTTTTTAAAATGATACAATAAGTAGGTACTTACCATGCATAGATGTTAATAGAATACCTCTCTCTCTATATTAATATCTATTAATAAAATATAACCCACTGAAAAAAATTTATACGTTCCACCAGATTGCTATAGAGGATAAAAAATACGTATTGTACGTATACTGTTCCTTACTCACTCTTTAATACAAAGCAAAGGGAAAACTAACAAGCTAAATGTCCATAACAGAAAACCCGACGGTAGAAACCTTTGCCATTTAAAATAAATATATATATATATACAATGGCTATTTAAAGTTAATCTTTTTGATACCCTACTCGACCTAAATGGGCGGAAATATATATTTTTTGACCTTACAATTTGACTTCAAAATCCGCCATATTGATTTTTTCTACCCAGTGTCACTTGTGCTATCAAGACGAATCTAACAATATCTCATACGTTAAAATCTATCAAGCCGTTTAGGCTGCAGATCGTGTCAAACAATTATACATACATACATAGCCCTCCTGTCGCAGTGGGGTAAAAAATAATCATGATAAGATTGTTAAGTATTATGGAAAAGAAAACTCCCCGTCATAATCAGGTGATAATAAAGAAACCTCCTAATGTAGCATGACGTTGTCACAATAAACACAACTAACATTATAGTTCACTGTTAATGCCACAAAACTAGTAATGACAACTATTTTAAGCAACGAGAAACAAGAATTACAAATATAAGTATTTAATTGACTAAAAACCCTTAAAATAATAATAAATAAAAAAAACAATTTAACGATCCCCTAAACTACGCGAGGCCTGTTCTTATGCATGGAGCATGGAGAAGTTTAAAGAAGTACAGGGTGTATGTATCACGGCTATAATCAGATCAGATTAACACTCGTCAGTATCAAGCGTATCAAGTGCGTTGCCGGCCTTTTAAGAGGGAACACATTCTCTTCTTGAAGGGTTGTAGGTCGTAGCGATCCGGAAATACTGCTAGTTATAGTTCAACATTTAAATAAAAAATTTTTATAAAAGATTGTTAATTTTATGTCGGCTCCACTGGCCCTTTTGAAGCCCAACACTTAAACGACACATTCAAATCTTCGGATTTGATCTATTGTTACTGTCCTATTTTCAGTATTCAGAGAGGCCGTACCGGATGAACCAGTATGTAGCCGGCCTTAAATAAGAAGATTATGATACTGTGACAAGTGATGTTATTATTAAGTTTAAAAGTTTTAACCCTATGTAAAATAGAAATTGTATGTTTGCACGCTGAACTTTTAAAAGAATCAAACATCTATACACTTCTTTATTAAGAAAGCAAACAGATATAATATAATATTTTTTATTAATTAAATTTTGTCTATTTTATGCTACCGAACAGATCTTCATTAAATTTGTATGAAGTAAGTCTCAGTATTGATAAAACAAATTTTAGCAAAAACCTAAACACGATTTATTTAATCTAAAATGACAAATTATGATAAATAATCATAATGAAACTATTTAATACTTCATTGATATTTTGCTCATTGATATTCCCAAAAGATTGTCATTTGGTATAAAATGATATTGATAGAAAGGATAATATTAGAAAATATCTTTATTATTTAAAAGCTACAAAATATTAAGCATTCAAAGTTATAAACACTGTAACAATTAATGTCAGGAAGCTAAGTGCTACCACGTTCGCAGAATCTGGTTCTGGTGTTGGTGTGGTAGGTGGCTCAGTGACTACAACATTCTCGTTTTCGTCTTCACCGTCGTCAATGTCTTCGATCACATCTTCAACGTATCCAACATCAAAGTACGACGTAAACTCAGACATGCGGTTCGCAGACCAGTTTAAGTTGTTTCTTGCGGAAGTTATACCGTTGATGCCAGTATTGTAAGAAGCCTCTCCAATATTGGCACGATTCGCCTCAAGCCAAGCCGAGAACTGAAAAAAATGAAGTCAAAACTTCAATCTATCCCTATAATCATTATAAATTACATGTCAAATGCACAATGTCAAACATTATTAGCATTGAATAAGACAAAGAGGAATAGAAAGCGAAAAGTACCTCAGCAATTTGTGCTTCATTGATGAGGCGTGCGGCTACATAGCTTACTGGTGTCTGAACACTGCCAAGTCTGTAATTAAATTAAACAATATACAGTATGCTTTCATTGCTGAGACAAACAAATACTTTAATCAATTTTTACTGATTACTTACACTGTTGTTATTTGATTAACATTAGCCTTTAGCCATTCAAAGAATCTCATAGTATTGTATTCGTTGCCGGTTATAGCTGAATTCAAAGCTGTAGTGTGGTCTTGAGGTCGCACAGTATCGTCTCCTAATATGACTGCATTCAAGAATGTGTTCAGACTTGCTTCATCCGAGGTACATCCACCAGCTTGCAACATAACTACGACTTCACTCGCAAGCTGTTCTTGCAAGTAACGATTCCAGAAGAAATTAAAGTCCTCAGCATTTCCTTGACGAAGGCCACTGCAGTATACCCAGGGGCGCATGTTGGCCGGGATTCTAAAAAAATATTAACACATCTGTTACGCAACTGAATACATGATTTTTACCCGACTTCACCAGAAGAAGAGTTATGTTTTTCGAGAGTATGTATGCGTGTATGTATTTATAATTGTATGGCACGCTCTGCAGCATAAAAGTTTGATGGATTTTGCCTTGAGAGATGTCATTAGATTCGTATTTACTGTGATAGTGACAGTAGATACATATATCAAAATAAAAAAATGGGGCACTTTTGATTCTAAAATCGAATATTGCATTCTTTGAATGGCAACGGTTTATACAGTCGGTTTTTTTTTGTTTTTAAACATTTAGCTTGTTTACAAAACTGATATAAGTACACAGAAGTTAAGTAACCGAAGTTAGTAAATGTAAATCTGAATCGTTGAAAAATTTACTTAAAAAAAGTATTTTTAAATTATCGTTATTAAAAGCTTAGAAAAAAATTAGAAACGTTTGAGTATGTAATATCAAACCCCCCCCCATATATTCAAAAAATCATCTAGTATAAAATTTTCTTACTCTCCACCGTTTCTCCAAAGTGCGAAGTTCTCTCTAGCAGCTTGTTCGCATTGTGGATGGCCAACATTGCACAGGAATGTAAGCACGTACATGCGCAATAATCCATCCATAAAAGGCTCTCCGTCGATTTCAGAATAACCAAGACGATTCGTGACAGCTGCGCTTAGACGAATAATTTCATTCTAAAACGATACATTATATTGTTATTTATTACGTTTGTAAAGTTAAGTCTACAAATAACCACTTTCATTGGATATCAATTCACCTCAAGCCTCTGAAGGTTTATGGTGTCATGGGCTAATCGTCGACGGGCAAAGTTGAAGCCAGTTATAGCTGCGATCCAGGGAGCATAAGCATCTTCAAATTCTAGGAACGACAGGATATTGAGTACTCTGTTGTACGGTTTAACTCCCGCTCTAGCAAATACAAAGAGATCATCCACAACCTAAAAATACACAGTGAAGTGTAAAAGATTAATGTAGATTAATTTTACAATGCCAATTAAGTGAGGAATAAATCTAAATGTTTTAATGCTGATGGAATTAATATGTATATAAACAAAAAATATACAAGCTTAAATATAGTCATAACCATTGCATTAATTGCTAAAATTAACTGTCAAATACGCTAAGTACCTGTGCACGATTGTGTTCATGGATCACAGTCCTTTCAGATCCTCTTAAAGCTCTAGTCAGGAGAGCCCAGTTTGTGTCATCGTAATTAATTTTGTAGAAACCTATTACAGGTAACAAAAGTATGTAAATAAAATACATTATAATATATATTTTTTGAAATTCAACAATAAAACTACATTTCTGATCGATAAAATAACACTAATGAAAAAAATTAAAACTGTTGCTCAAGACAGAAGTAAAAAATTACACATTTTTTTACTCTTATGCATAATACCTGATTGCTGTTTGTTGAAAATAACCCATTCATTTCCGGTCGATCCTCGGTCGATGATACCAGCTGAGCTGCTAAGAATTAGAGATGGTTTCAAATTCTCAAAATCAGGAGAGTTTGCTCTGGTCCATGTTATAGGAATATCCCATATGCTTGGATGACTAGACACACCTGTATCACGCTCCCATCGTGCCTAAAAGTATTCAATAATGTAGTTCAAGACCAAGTAGCTTTATAAAAATCATTACTTTATTATCTCAAAGGGAATTCATACTGATCGGACGGCAGTTTACGGCCACGACTGACATCCGCGATTTAGATAATAATTGTACATAAATTGAAGTGTGTAAACTATAAAGCGTTAGGCGTAAGTCGCGGACGTTTTGTATGGGCTGTCAGCCGCTTGTGACGTCAATCACGGACGTTTTCGTATGGGCTGTTAGCTGCGTCTGATGAGTTTGTTTTAAGCTTAACATTTACCTGTGACAAGGTCATACGCCCAGTTCTTTGATCTATTGAAACGCTCAATATTGGGTGACCAGCTTTTACGGACCATGATTTTAGGTACGTCTCAACTGTGATTCCTGGATAGCCAGCCAAAGCGTTGTCTTCAGCAGATGCTTCATCTAAAGCTTCAAACAAATGATGTGGCTCTGCGACATCGAATTGCCTAAAATCAATTTCCATTAACATTTCACTTAATAATCAAATTTCGAATTCTTTTAAATTAAAAATGTGCCCCCACATCCTTACCTGTTCTGAAGGTATTTACGAAGACCTTTTACATAAGTCTCTACTCCAAGCAAATACTGTGTCATTCTCAAAACTGCAGCACCCCTAGCATAGGTAATTGTAGAGAAGTTATCGCTAACACTAGCGGGGTCGTTTACATCAGGGTTTGTGAGTGCGTGTGCAGAATCGACAGAATCAGACAACATAGCTGTATGTACTTGTTCAACTATGAAGCGTGTATCGTATCCTAGTTCTGGTGCAACCTGTTGTCAATTAAAATTTTAGATTTATATGGACAAATAACTACTTAGTCATAATAAAATATAGTTTAACACTTACTGCGTTCGTTAAATAGTATTGGTAGAACCGAGCAAAACCTTCATTCAGCCAAAGATTATCCCACCAGGCACAGGTGACCAAGTTTCCGAACCACATGTGAGCTATCTCATGTGCAACAATGTTAGCAACTCGTTGTTTGTAAAAGTGATTGGAATTGCGTGGATCGTATAAGATCAGGGCTTCTCTGAAATATATTTTTTATATAGTGGTAGTAAATGCTCTTTTTAGAAACACTATTAAAATAAGTAAGACCTTTGGTTCGCACTCGAGAGAGTACAGGTTCGAACCCCGGTGGAGACGTGTACTAATGAGATATTTCCGATCTCAAGTACGTAGTACAGATGCTTGTTGCCGTAAAAGAGCTATGCTTCGGCACGAATGGAGTGATACCACGGCCTTACAGAAAACTGGCGTGAAATGCCAATATGCTATGTTTCGTTCAGTGAGTAAGTTTACCGGTGGCCCAAATCCCTATTCCCTCATTAAGGTCGGCAACGCACTTGCAACTCTTCGGATGTCGCGAGTGTATATGGGCGACGCCAGTTGCTTTCCATCAGGTAACTCATCTGCTCGTTTGCCCTCTAAATATCATGAAAAAAAATTAAATTAATAAAACAATTATTATTAGCTTTGGGTAGTTAAATATAATATACCTGTAGGTCAGCAGGCCCCAATTTTCCATGGCACCAGCAGAAAAATCAGGTATAGCTGCCTGTTTCATATTCATGTTTTCAGCCATAGTGTAGTATGGGAACTGGGTGTAATTCTCCATTTCAGCCAAGAGTAGTTCCCCAATTTCAAGAGACCAGTCACCTGTATTCTCAGCATTATCTCTTGCGTAAATTTGGAAAGGACGATTTGTGTCGTTGCCCTCGGCCACGACCACGTAGTGGGACACAATGAATGCTAGAAGGTAGGTCGACGTCAACGGCGTTGTGTGGAATGTCTCTGCGACTCTACCACCAGCAACGTTTCTGCAAACGATTCGGAAATATGTTATGTGTTATGGAAAATATGATAAATTTGGGAATTATGAAACATCTTAGGCGGATGTTTCATAATCCCCAGTTAAGCATAATGTATCTGTATATGTATATATATATATATATATAGCTCAATGGTAAATTATTATCTTAACTTTATTATTGTTATTTGAGTATAGGAAAAGATCTAAGTAAAATGTGTAGCGTGAGGCATGTTTTTACCAATTAGAGGTCGATATTCAGAGATTTTGACCACTTTTTATATTATTGAATATTCAGTGACCACATATTTTATTTCATGTTAAGTTGTGTTCTTTATTCTTTCAAACCACTAAAACGAACCTTAGTTTTGTGTTAAGACAAATGGAGGCCTGAGAAAGAACACGCCAATTCGTTCAGGGCATGTAAAGTTGGCCCCCCAAAATAGAAAAAAAAATTAATGAAATGAGTTCTTGTCGCCCCCCCCCCCCACATAGTTCTGGAGTTCTTTGGTGTTTTAAGAAATAGTTCTGTTATTTTCATACATCAAAAACGTTTTTAA
>JAOTAV010007827.1:0-28837 GCA_026546445.1 Cyclargus thomasi | reverse complement strand
TGTTGACGATCGCGGTTTGTATAGAAATTTGACAGTTAATGAACCATACCGCCAATCTTGAGCGAGAAGGCAATAGGCGGTGCTGTCCGCGTGGGTCGGTGGGGGGGAGCTCCGTGTCCAGTTCTACAGGAACTCCACCGAGGACGGCCAGCCGCAGGTGTTCTGGGATAACCTACAGTCTGAGGTGAGGAGTGACGATTAAAGCTAATTTAAAAAAAACACATGACATTTCTTTTTTTTTTTATTTTAAAGCTAACACTGTAATGTTCAGGTCCATAAGGCGAATCAACATTACATTGCATTTTTAAAATGAAATTAGAGACCAAACGAGCAAAACAGTTACCTGATGGAAAGTAAGTACAATCGCCTATAGACACTAGCAAAATTAGAAGAGTTGCAGGTGCGTTGCCGGCCTTTTAAAAGGGAATACCATCTCTTTCTGAAGTGTTACGGATCGTATCGGCAGCAATGTATTGCAAGCGATAAGTGCCAGGTAGATTATATATATCGGACAGATAAATTATGGAGAATCTGTCGAAAATGTTGCAGTTAGCCTATCCGCCACTTATCAAGAAGTGGTGCAAGTTGCAACAGGCCCTAATCTCCACATTTTTCTCCAGAACCAATGCTGCGGTGTCGACGGTCCACAGGATTACGAAATCGTCCACAGAGACATCCCCCCCTCCTGTTGCGCCAAGGCCCACCCTCTCCGGGAGGGGGGAGCCAGGCGTCACCTCCACGCCACCTGCCTGTCAGACAAGTCCTACTACATGCGCGGTTGCGAAGAGGTGTTACGACAGAAGAAAGCGTTCAAAGGCAACATATTCATATCGAATGGTGTGATTTTCACGTTGCTGGAGGTAAGTCTTATAAATTATAGACATGAATCGACCGAATTACTCAGATCCGCAATCTGGCCCTGTTTCAACTTCCCTGATTGCACCTTCACTAAAATACAAGACGTTCCACGTGGTCCCACAAAAATATGGACTTTCCCGGGAACCGTACAGGCTCCTACAAAATAGTATTCTACGTACAATTAGAGACGATAAAATCTTATAAAACACAGCCAGATAGCGGATCAAATTTTTTTAGTTGCGTTATGTCAAACCCGGCGGACAGATCACGACTTACGTGGAATTGACAAAATCCGACCAAATGACGTAGGCCGTCAACTGGCCCTGTTTCAATTTTAAAAATCGCTCTAGTAGGTACCTAATTGAAATTAGCGTGTTCAAACACACGAACTGTATAATTATAAGCTTGATCACTATTTTACAAAATTACAATCTCTCGTTTTCTACTTCTAGATTGTATGCATCGTGTTGGCTCTGTGGATGGCAAAGTCAGTGCGGAACGAGAGAAGGAAACTGCAACAAAACCTACAAGCTCACTTTGAATCTTAGCTCTATGGCGCCTGTATACACTATCCTATAATGCGTTCGCCCAATATTGTTGGTAGCGGTCATTAACCTTCTATTATAATATTTATTATTACCATACAATTTCCGTTTAAACAGCAATTGTCAACAACATTGTGACAACACAACACTTGACAATCGTGGTCTATATAGAAAAGCACTGACCTCTATACACTGAAGACAAACCTAGCCATGGTAAAGTATTTTGATTTGCGCCATTTTGGCGCTGATGGCAGTAGTGACCGGGAAAGGAACTAATGACAGATATAGGACACTGAGAAAAATATATCGATAGAAATCTATTTTGTAGCTCAGTTAAAATATTATGAGGCGATTGTAGACGGGGTGATGTAGGTAAGATTTCTTTTGAAAATAATAATAATATATCTGTATTCATTTAACATTATTTTTTACTTACTTTCTTAAAGTTATTCCACAGATATCACTATAGTTAATGTCATTATTTTCATTCATAATCAAGGGGCCATTTGCAATTTACGTCAAATTTACGTCAAATTTACTTCTTATCCCGATATCCTGGTGCATGCGGGGCGCTTCAAATCGTAAAGAGCTGTCATATAAAGGATATCATCAGTCTAGTCGTATTTATATAATAGAGGTCAGTTATAGATCTCTTTTTTTGACAGAGGATACCGCTACTCACAATATTTGACGAGCACATAATAGTATGCTGAACTAAAGTAGCTGGTATAGTGATGTTAACCAGCATTACATGTTAAGTCTTTACACGTGTGCTGTATGTCGTGTTCATTACACTAGTCACTTAGTAATCGCTACAGAACTGATGATGATGAAATAGAAATATCTTTTATAATTCAGGCATGCACTTTGGCTCTCTATTTATATTCAGTCGAAGATGAATGCTTCCATTGTAAGAAAAACAAGAGACCGTATTCTTTCTTAAAACATAAGCTACACTTGCATCTCTTCTGATGTTGCAGGTGTCCATACGAAGTGACGTAGTTGTTTTCCATTAGGTGACACGCTTGCTCGTTTGCTGTATAATTTAGATGAAGTATACATTTGGCGTCTCATAGCTATGAAAGCAGATTGTACATCACTCGATTCGAAATCGAAAATCGATTACATAAAGGTACCAAACTCTAGCTCAAGTACTTTTGCTAGTTATTTCTATTCCATTATTATTAGTTCTTATAGTATTCGCTGAAGTAAGATATTATTGAATGAAATTTTTCATTTGTATCGTCAACTTTAAAACATATTTTTGTAAAATTTTGTATGCGTTAATAACTTAATACTGTCAAATTGCTTGAAGCATTAATAATATTAGTTAAGTAAGAAAACGTTTACAAGATAACATTCTGTTCACTAAATCATTATATTGTTAAGAACCTTTAAAACGCACACATTCTTAACGTAACGGAAATTATACTATTTTAATAATAATGCTTAGTTGAGGGAGCCCGTCATAATTTTTTTATTTAATATTTTTTAACTTTTTGAGAGCAACTAGTATATTGTTGAAAAACCGAGCTAATTTCTGTGATATAATGTAGTGTTTTTTTATTTTTATATTAATTGGAAGAGTCTTGTTATTTTTGCTATTGAATGTTCAACAGCTGAGTCGAAGAGTAAAGGGTCCAAATGCTTAGTGTGTATAAATGTTTGCATTGTAATGTGTGTAAAAGTGATCAATAAAAAAATAAATTATTCATAATTCCGATTTATCTACAAATGTTATGTGTTGTTACAGAATTCGTAATAATATTTGTTGGCCATAATGTATACGGAACGTGTAACGTAAGTGCTGCGATCTGGTGTCGCAAATACGAAATTTACAAATCCGTAATCATAAATTGAGTTTTACTTTCACCTTTACTTCATGCACGTTCCCTATCAAATGAAATTTAATAATAAAAAAAACAATAATATCTAATCAAACACAAATCTTAAACACTGATATTTATTTAAGAAGGCAACATTTATATTTTCACTATAATAAATTTATGAATGAAATTATTTTTTTTACAAAATTAAAAGTATTTTGGATATATATTGTAGGATATTCTGTAATAAATAATTAAACAAACTATCGTTCTTAAAACAAGGTCTTAAGACTTAAACATAGGAAAGAATTTATGAAAAGTTATGAATAATTCTTAAAATTAAATAGTTTTGATTAGGCTGCATATCTTAATTATAAATAAATAATACAGCTAAATGATCTGTAATGATTGGTTAATGACTAGTAAATGCTTTATAATACAAAACTTATAAGCTATATTAAAATTATGGTAACTTACAAAATATAGCAATAAAACACAAGCGTATTTATGCACTTAAACATATCAATAACAAATAATGCTACACTATAAAAAAGGTGAAATTCAATAAATTGAAAAGAAATTTAATACAAGATATTTGATAATGCAACATTTAAATACAACTCTTACAAATAAAATATTGTATAAAATTATGGATACTTTTTTTGTTAACAAAAATGTACATAATTTGAAGTCACGTGCTCTTGGACCATTGCAAACGACGCTTACGTATCAGTGGCTTAGTATTTGAAGAAAATTAGAAATGCTCAATTCTTATGGATTTAAACCTTAAAATTTTGAGCTTCAAAATCGTCCATTCCACTGCTACCTGTCTGGTCTTCTTTGTCTTTTGCACTTAGTTTAATGTGCGCACAAAATAGCAAAAGAAACGGAAATTGTCGCATCCAAATACACTAACTTACAATCGACCCTTCCTTAAGGTAGTTTTCTGATCCTGCTAACTGCCAAAGCTACCGTACTGTTTCCTGTCTCCAGTAAGGATATTTTCTAGGTTGCAACAAATTTTACTAATAGCAAACTTCGGAAAATTATTTCAATTTAAATATAATTTTTAAACAATAAAACATTCGATTAAAGTGCGTCAGACTACTATAGAACTAATGGTGGCTTTCCGATAAAAACTCTAAAGAAATGCCACTTCATATACATAGGCTATAGTTTATACCCACATTGACAGATGTCGCCACTGCTTTGTAGTAGACCAAACCAATTAAGAGCTTATTTTAATATCTAGGAAGAGGTGTGTGCATGATATGTGGGTGTATTAAGCGGTCTCCCTGGTCTTGCCGTGCGTCTTAATTGTGTGGGCCAGCCATAGCGCCAAAACGATGCCTGCCACCTGAAAAATATACAGAAAATTATAGAAGAAAACGTTTATTTGAACATCACAACTCGAAGTGTGAGCTATGTTCACTCTTGTACCCACAACTTGAAGTGTAGTAAGTACTCAAAGTGCTAAAGCCCTTGAGGTAGAAATAACCAAAAACCAGCTCAAAAAGATTGCCATTATTGGCCGGTTTATAAGTTCACTAGTGCCTGCTGATTCACTCGTGGAATTTAAAAATTGCGTGAATACAGGAGTCAGACTTCCTGCTCCTTCACAAATCAAAAGTAGCATATGTTACTTTCAATTAAGTCTATGACAGAAGTTAGGTCGATTAGTTGCTTTGTTTTTGTTAGGTCATGAAGAAAGGATTAACAAACAAACACACTTTATTTATATAGATAACAAATCTATACAATAGCATATATCACAATAAAGTATCTAAGTAACCATAACTCACCTCCAAGAAGCAGAACAGTATCCCACAAACGATGACTGTCAACCCGGCGCTATGCACGGTACTCAGGACTTTATCCTCGCAGCCCTCCTGGTAGTACTTGGACAGGGAGATGCAGTCAGACCGCTTGATCTCGTCAGCTCGATCGGTGCCGTCTGCGGGGCAGCAGCTGAACGACGGGTTCAGACGGGGTTCGGACGCTACGTAGTTGTCAGGACCGGTCACACCGCAGCACTCCAGCTGGAAGGAATTTTGGTTTTTGAGAGCCTCGTATTAAAATTCGAAAATTAAAAATGAAAGTAGTGGAAAAGGGATAGTGCGATGTAACTAGGACTCAGCGGCATCTATCCGCAACACCTAGACCTGCGCTACTTAAATAGGTAATATTAATCTCTGTTATCAAGTCATATTAAAAATGTTTCTTTATAGCTTAGTCAATGTAGTAAAAATCTCACTCGAAACGAAAAGACTGTTCAACCATACAAATTCAAAATTATTATTTTTAACAACAAAAAGAAGACCTCATGTCGCGAAAAAAACATTAAATAATTCTTATATCATCCATAAAGCAACCTTTGCAGAATTCTTCTGAAGTCGGTACAATCCAACTTATGTGTTAGTTATACATCAAGCATTTAAACAACTTGCTGGAACCGAGTTTACAATTATTGTAAATATTGAGTGGTGAAATTGTAAAAGTACAGCACTTTCGGAACCAGAGTACAGCTGATATACTCCAGGAGAAGTAAAAATTGCTATACGAAGTGTAAATTGCCATACGATTTCTCCTGGATTCCATTATCAGATAACCACTTTTGTGATAATGGTAGCAAATTCGGATTGTGCCGTATACAACAACAAAAGAATTTTGAAAATCGGCCAAAAGACGTCTAAAGATAGAGTAACTAAATGTTGAACGTAAAAAAACAGACGAACATACAACTGTCTTCTTTTTGAAAGTCGGTTAAAAGTTCCGTTGTATAGGCTATTCAAAACTTATCAGACAGACATGTATGGACTGTGTAGAATCTGTCAAATAAATTGTGGACAGCATATCAGTACTTTTTGACAGGATAATTTGTTATCATGCAATATGATTTCCTGTGGCTCAGTTAAAATATTTTTATACCTATTTAATTTCGTTCAGCATCATAGGCAAGCACATGTTTAGGTTAAATACTCATAGACTTACGTTACTCTGAATGCGGTCCCAGAACTCGCGGTATGTGGAGTCTTCCTCCTTGGTGGATTTGTTCTTGATGAAGGAGGCTCGTAGCTGGGTTTTCAGGGTACCCTCGATCTGGGGACGAAGAGCGGCGGCTGCGATACCCACGGACAACTCCAACAGAATTATGACGATGAGGCAGCCGGCAAACTGAAAATATACATATTTTTTAGTCAGAATGGGTACAGCGGATTATTTTCTATACTTTCATACTATTATTAAAAAAGCGAAAGTGTTTTAGTAGTCGCAATTATTATTACCATTTATTCCCGTGGCGCTTTCCCTTTAGTTCTTTGACTTCCGGTCATGCAACTTTGTGCTCTGTCCCGCTTTATTTCTGGGGAGGCAATTCTACTACTTCCTACTCCTCCTATACTCTTCTGATTAATTTCGTTGCGGCTTTAGCAAGTCCCTCGGGCTCCCTGAGATCATATCAAAGGGTTTCGTCTGTTGTCGATCCTGGCGACACAGGAGATGCAGTGGTGGAAATGTGTGGTGGGCCAAAGCCCGTATCAAAAAAAAGCTAAAGTGTTTGTGTCTCTATCTGTTACCTCTTCATACTCACACCGCTGAACCGACCTCACTGGAATTTGGCATAGAGATACTTTGAGTCCCAGAGAAGGACATAGGATCGTTAGTACGCCAGAAAAATTCAGTTCCGGCACGTTTAAAGAATATTAGCGCAAAGGAGATGCGGGCGTCATCCAGTGTTTATTAATTTCTGTTGATGACGTAAGCACTATGATTTTAGGTAAAAGGTCAATTTTGATAATTGACCTTTAGCCTAAAACCATATTGTAATTTTGTTAAAAAACTTACGACAAGTTGAACTGAATAGAAAACACCCATGGGTACAAATCCATTTGCGACGCAAAAAATCTTTAGTAGCGGACCATTTCAGTGGAATAATGGCCAGGTTTCACGCACATCTAAGATCTTGATTCTAATTCAGGTTAATATAAAATATTGAGTCCAGTCACGAGAAAAACTCTGACGTAGGTCATTTTTTGATGCCTAGAACCTTTTGTCAAAATAAGAAAATTTTGGATCTGCTTTAGTTGATATATAATTACATTTTTTGGATATAATGTTATTACTATTTTTTAACAAAAAGTTTAAACCGACTTCCAAGGAAATCATTCTTAAAAACCACCTTAAAAGAATCAAATAATTCTAATTATTTATGAGTGTCTTTTGAAGTCGGTGCAAGCTCAGCCTATTTCAGAGATTTTCGACAACAAAGAACTTTTAACGATAGAGCTGATACCGACTTCAAAATTCGACTTGAACTCTCTCCGTGGTCTAGTGGTACAAAGCTCGGCACTTGACCCGGAGGTTGTGGGTTGGTTAGGACAATGCAGGCTGATCAACTTATTGTCTGACAAGTAAGATGATCCATGCGTCGGATGGGCAAGTAAAAAGTCAGTCCGGCGCCTGATCTCTCGCCGTCGTGTCGGTCATCCGTCCCACTGGGTTATGAGAGTAAATAAAGAGAGAGTGCTCTTGTGTACTACGCACACGCTTGGGAACTATATAATTACTCCTGCGTAACAGGCCTGGATTCCATGAAACGGGCCACCGTCACCTTTACCGATGTGGGAGTTATTAGCCAAGCAAGTGTTTTAGCTTTATGTCATTTCCATAGATTTCGTGAGTTTCTACAATGAAACTAAAATTGCCAACCCACCAGGATATAACTTGGTAACAAATCTTACTTTTCGGCGGCAGCATATGCTTGAAATCTTAAAAAAAAAAGTGAAAGTCTCTACATGTTTCTAAGATCTATCATTATATCATTTCTAAGAACATGGTACTAAGTAGAAATTATATCCTATACGAAAGAATTTTATTGAATCGGCCCACAAACGGCGAAGTAATCGGTGAAAATACAAAAATACATGTATACAGCCGAACATATAACCTCCTCCTTTTCTGGAAGTTTGAGTAGGTAAAGCCCTAAGTCCGTCCGCTGTAACTTGCATGAACGGGTATGCCATAGCCACGGCCGAGCTACGGTAGGATAATTTTGATAGAATGAATTTGTCCCTATTCTATATTGTTTACTACGAGAATAACAGCAGACAACAGTGATAAAAGTGAAACTATTTTTGTTTTGTGGTGGCAAATTCATGTCGCCGGAGCGTTTGCCCACTCAAATAACAAGGATATTTGCACTTTCAGTGCTTGCCTTAATAGTAAACTCTATACAAAAGGACACATATCCTTAACCATTATCTCTTGTTTTGTAACGCCTGTATACTCACAATATACAGCAGCTTAGGGCTCTCCTTCCACGCGCCAAAGCAGCCGAAGCCGGCTACGATGATGATGAAGACGCCGATCACGATGAGCACCACGTCAGTCTCGTGGCCGCTCGCCTCCATGCCCGCGAAACCCTTGATCATGCCCATGTCGACGCATGCTGCTGATATGATCACGATGCCGAAGATCTGGAAAACGAAACACGGGTATTAATGATATATTATTTTGGCCTGCAAGCTACATCGTATGTAGATCGAGCATCGACTAATAAGTTTAATATTAAACCGAGAGCAGGTAGTAATTTTTGAGTAGGTGTTTGGTGCAATATGGTAACCTTGTAATGTAGTAAGATCTCCTATTACACCTCAATACGGAACAGCAGACCTGGCTAGTAAAAAAAACTAAAAAAAAAAAGAAATTTTCTAAAAATATATATTTTGGAACCTAATTGTTTAGTGATGAAAAATCCTGTATTAAAATTTCAAGTTGCCAAAAATATAATGTACTTTTATAGTTTTAAAGGCAATTTTCGCAAACTATTTTTGCATGCAGGCGCATGCAAAAATCAATGTTAAAACCTTCCCTAAATCATCTGGCTTATAATTTTTTTCTATTTTTTAAATATTTAACTACAACATATAAGAAACATATTGGCTCAAATATATTTTTGAAACATTTTTTTACATTAGGTAAAATGTAGGTTAAGCCCCGCTTCTTATCAGCCAGGTTCGCAGTGCCGTATTGGGGTGTAATAGGGGAGTTACATGACAAGGTTTCAGCTTGCCTCAAATACCTACTCGAAATTTGGTATCAGCTCTCTCATTATGTGGCATATTCAAAGGCACATGGGTGACGACAGATCGACGTACATAATCTCGTCGCGGTATATCACGGCAATCGGCGACTTCAAACGATGACACGCATGCACGATTATACAGAGGCCATTGCTCGAATCTGCTCAGGTTAAACTTTGATCAACTCATTGGCCAATAACTACCAACCATTGTGAATGCATGCGCGATGATCGTGCCGAGTGCAAACGATCATGGCCGATTATATAGAGCCTGCATTAATCAAACCCTGACAGATCAATACGCGACCATATCATGTACACACTCCATCTATGAATAATTTATATGATGTTAATAGGGACAAATTACTATTTACATACACTGCAGATTTATTATTATTCTTTAAAAGTCGAAAATAAATCGTAACCAATATTAATATTGCCCAAAAGAATCTTACGAAATAGACGCAGATTATGAATACCGGAAGAAAGCCGCGAAACGCCGCAAGCTGAAATTAGTTAAACCATAAACTATGGCGTTTAATGTACAGATGGCGTAAATAGGACAGCGACCCATAGAAATGTTTATCTATGTCAACCGAGCCCCGAATAGTAGGTGTGACGTGGTTTCGTTACTATAGCTGAGTCGTGGTGTCGTGGGCGGAGATCGCTTGAATTGATAGTCATGACTTTTGACTTCTGTTACGTATAGTTCGGGTATAACTTAAAGATTACTGAGAACAAAGAAAGGAGAAAGCACAATGTGTGATTAGTAGGTCAATCCATCTATTTAGGTCCATGGGCGACGGCAGTTGCTTTCCATCAGGTAACCCGTCTGCTCGCTTGCTCCCTAATCATCATAAAAAAAAATTGGTGCAGGGCTAGAAGGTCTAAATAAGACAAGTCACTGACTTTATACTATTTTGGATGTTGGAAAAGATCGTAAGGTGCTGTTAAAAATAAACATATTGTTGTATATAAATGAAGAATATCGAGCGGTTACAAAAATCGTTTTATAGTTCAACCTAATTAATATTGTATACATATACTTGCAATATTATCAGGGTAACTTAAAGTTATAGCTGTGAGAGTAATTCTTAAGTCAATGGCGTAAAGTACAAATTAACTCCGTACGTTGTTATTAAGCGCATTTTTTATGATATTTAGGAGGCAAACGAGCAGACGGGTCACCTGATGGAAAGCAACTGCCGTCACCCATGGACACTCGCGACATACTAACAGTCTCTAGTGTGTTGCCGGCTTTTATGAGGAATGGGGATTGGGTAAGTTGGGCCACTGGTAATGTCACTTACTGAAGGAAACACAGCACAACGCCGTTTCACGCCAGTTTTCTGTGAGGCCGCGGTATCATTCCGGTCGAACCGGCCCATTCGTGCCGAAGCTCTCCCACGGCCCATGCTGCGATCTGAGCCGCCATATTGCGACCCGCCAGAATGTGCGCATAACGTTGGTCATTCAGGTAAAGTGGCACGACCTTGGGTCTACAATGTCATCGCGTTAACACATCTCGTACGTTATGCGATATTATCGAACTTCCACACTATTCAATGTTCCATTTTCAATTGCGCGTACTGTGGACTCTAATTAACTGCACTGACGCTGGAATTTGCATGAAAAAGTATGATTTTCATTCAGTATAAACGGAGAAGCCCGGTTTTTTTAGAATGACAATCCATACCAATATTATAAATACAAAATTGTGTCTGTTACCTCTTCACGTCCAAAACACTGAACCGATTTTGCTGAATAATTTTACTTTTTGTCCCGGAAATTGTACAGTTTCCGCGTGATAAACAAATTTTGGCGCAACAGAGTTGCGGGCGTCATCTAGTTGAAAATAAATAGGAAAGAGGGAATGGGGTAGAAGGAATAAGGCGCAATCAGAAAGCATGAAATTACTCGACCTCAGCAAATACTAGAGCCAAAAGTGTAAAGTGTAAAACCTAAAAAAATAGATATCTAAATGGAGAATTAAGGCGTTCTACACGGCGGAAACAAATATCACGCAAAGGTGATGATGCAATGCATTTTCAATCTTACGCCATGAAATGAAGGTTCATTTTTGATATTAATGTTGTAAATGGTCGTGTTTGGCAAACTTAGATGTCAAACACGACCTCGATGCACTCCAATTGCAGTTCATGGTGTAAGATTGTATTGAGGGTGCATCTCTGCATATTAATGTTGTAAATGGTGTCCATCGAGTATAGCTATTTTCAATCGTCCGCCATGAACTGAGGGTGCAATTTGGATTGCATCGAAGTGCACCTTCGCGTGATGTTTGTTCCCGCCGGCAAGAACCCCCATTAATCTATTTTCTTCGCAGAAATGACGACATTCCTGAAAGATTACAATTTGCCCGACATTGGCCTTAATAAATTGAAGTCTCAAACTACAATTGCTTAATTGGTGCGATTTAATTTTAGCTCCTCGTGAGTTGTGTGATATCATGCGAAACCAATTTAGAGGCTCATGTTGTAGGAGTATTGTAAAACGAGGAATATAGGAAATCATTGTTGATGTGTTTCCCGAGCTCCAAACAAAAACTAAGACTACTTAGTTTTTACTTAAAATATTTTGAAATTTTCTTATTACGACGCTAATAATGAATAATTGATCTACAAGGCTCTCTTGCTAGTGATAATAAACTAAATAATTTAGAGAAAAAAAAAGGCTTTAATTTTAAAGGCGATGTTGATTGTAATTTATAAAATCCAATTAAATTACTACTGATTAGTAATCGACATACTCAGAGGTATTTTCTTGAAAATCTTACTTAACATAAACATTCAAAATACTACTAACCCATAAAATTCATAAGGAAATTATTTTCTTTATTACCCCATAGCTAGAAATTGTTCACCAGAAATTAATGGTAGGTGGCAGAAAACTTTGTTATAGTGTCGATCGATATGATGGTAACCCACTTCGATGACCTCAGAACAATATACCATCGGCTTCCATGTTATTTTATGTCAAATTATGTAGAACCTGTCGTTTACCTCAGCTGACAATAATTAAGAAATACAACGCATCAAAAGAAATTGAAGAAAATAAGAGTGGTAGTAGAAGGTAACTAACATTTTACAACATTAAAACAGTCATAATTATAACTAAATTTCTCATGTAAGTTACCAACTTAATAAATAAATACAGAAATTAAAAACTCTTCATTCGAACAAAAAAGTCACAATATCAAAAAATAAAAATATATGTTCGAAATGGCGGCCTTACTGCTGGAAGCAGTTTCTACCAGGCAACCCAAGTAATAATAATAATTTAGTTATCTGGCTACACACAGTACAGAATGAAAAATCATCAATTACATTATGCAAAAATCGGGAGATTGCAAATTGTTAGTTACCCGCTTCTTCCACTCATGTCCCCACTTGTGCAAAATGTGGATTGCAAATTGCAATAGACTGCAATGCCTATAAAGTCATTGAACTTTGTGTGTTGATTTGATTTGTTTACCATCAATAAAAAGTAATTTGCTTTCTTGGTAATTTTTTAATGATATTTAGGGGGCAAGCGTTCACGGGTTACCTGATGGAAAGCCACTGCCGTCGCCCGTCGACATTTTCGACATCCGAAGAGTCACAAGTGCGTTGCCGGCCTTTATGAGGAATGACGGATTAGGGAAGTTGGCCCACCAGTCAACTCACTTACTCAACGAAACAAACTCCGTTTCACGCCAGTTTTCTGTGAGGCCATGGTATCGCTCCGGTCAATCTGGTTCATTTGTGCGGAAGCATGACTCTCCCACGGCAATGAGCATCCGTATTTTGTACAGATCGGAAAATGTGTCATTGGTACCGGGGTCCGAACCTGCACCCTCTGAGTGTGAGCCAAAGGTTTTACTCTCTAGACCACGGACGCTCTAAAAACATTCTTATGTTTTATACCCTGTTACTTTTTTGTAACTTGCTATATTGTATCAACGAGCACAATGTTCAAAAACAAAAAACCCGACTGCAGGAACCGTTTCAATTAAAACAATGCAACATTCTAATTTGGCGGCAAAAATCCGCCATTTTGTATTTATATTCACCTAGTGTCACTCTCACAAAAAATACGAATCTATCATCTACTCTCAAGCCAAAATGCTAAGCATATAATACATACATACATACTCTCGACAAACATTACCCTCCTTCTGGCGCAGTCGTGTAATAAAGAACGTTCACAGACAACAAGAACCAAAAATACATATATACATACATATACAATTCCTAGTAAACATAAAGCCAGAAATAACACCAACACCCCAAACATTCCTCATAAAATATGAGCTTTCTGAATAATAAATGTCACTGTCAATCATGGGCAACGCTTCACTAATTATTGCCGTGGGCGTGCTCGCTGTAATGTAGGTAATAGGTAGGCAGTGAAAAATGGGAGTAAAATGCCATACACCTTAAACCATGGAAAATTGGTTGCCAGACTATTTGTACAGCAGGTTTATAGTACAGAAAACGCAATAAAAATATATTTTACTTCTTTCCCAAGTCTCCTTGAATTAACGTCAAAATATCTAAATAGGTATAGCAATTCACACGCGAACAGGTAACAGACAGGTTAAATTATAATATTATGTATTTGGAATTTGTATGATGGTCCCGACATAACCATAGAATTACCATAGAATTGAGGCTCATCGGTTTAAGAAGTATACGAAAAAGAAAGAAGAAATATGTATAACATTAGGAGAAACAGTAAATAAAGAAAGTAATGATGATGCCATAGTGATGAGATAACAACAAATATAAAGATCTTGAATATAAAAATAAATACAAATACAAATATGTCGTTTATTTTCTAAAAATAAAATTTCATATACACATCGGTTTGACAGATCCCCGCACTAGGCATAGCCTGTGGGGCTACTCAAGGAATTTACTGATAATATAGAATATATAGATTTACAAGTTACATATAAAATTAATATACAAATTAGCCACGTAAGAAATTAATGCAATTTTATTGTTGTCCATAAAAAGTTATGGCAAAAACAACTTATCTAAATGTATAAACTAGTCGAAAAGAAATCAATCTTTTAATCCATAGCAAAAATTTAATATGCAAATCGCGGGAACTAAAACGAATTCTAAGTTCAGTGACATTTTGTGGGTGTGATCTAGTTTAGTATTTTTCGTTCAGTAAATTTTTAATCACAGTAGTATTAGTTATTGCCTTAGACCATAGACAAATTATTTTATATGGTATAATTTCTCTATGCTTAGACGTAACAATTGAATAAATAATTACGCCCTGCAGCAGCTAAAACATTGTATGACCTCGTTGAACTTATGGTGATTAACATAAAAAAAAACTCATACTTTGATTTATACTTGAAAGTGTACTCGTATCTTAATTGTTTTTACAGACAAGACGCTTTATCTGCTATCAAAGGCCTCTCCCAAATCCCATAGCTGTCCCAAGATATTATATTATTGCCCAGGTTTTCTTCATCATTACTTACTACTTGAAGAACAAAAAGAAGAAAAAAAATGAACTTTATTCAAAGTAATCTTTTCAAACTGAACAGCAGTTTGTCGGTGGGCTATGCGCTCATTCACAATAATTCTTAGTTAATGTTACGCTTACTCACTATTATTACAACATATATTTAATATAAAACTTTATACTTTTTACTTTTTATAAAACTTAAAACTAATATAAAACTTTAACATATAAGAAGTTTCCAAAAGAGAGCGTGTTTCCTCTTAAAAGGCCGGCAACGCACATGCAACCCTGATGTTGCGAGTGTCTATGGGCGGCGGTAGTCAGGTAACCCGTTTGCTCGTTTGCACCCTTATTTTTATTAAAAAAAATACCCTCTTATTTATATAAAAAAGAACAGCATGGAAACATTGTTTTGTCTTCTTACACGGTGGTGGTGGTATCCAATTTTGGGAATTTGGTATCCCTCTGCCGATTGATCATGATTCATGGTGCATTTGAAGATGAATGGTCCTGCCATAGATGGCATCTACATGGATGTTCCATGTCCGCCGATAATTGCCATCGTTCTACTCCAGCAGTTTAGGAAGCGTGTCCAATTGTTCTGTCGTAAATCTTTTTTATATTACGTCATCTGATTCGCGCAGACCAGCTACTAGTGGCAACGACCGACGGCTATTTAGTGCTATTGGAGTTTTTAACTGAACGTGCGCGTTTTAGCTTTGGTGTGGGTGCAAAACAGCAGTGGCATCGACTGATGGTAAGCAGCTACCGTTTTAGGGCATTCGCTTCGCAGCTAATTAAACTCTAGTTTCTGATCCTTGAAATGTGATCTTGAATGATCCTTGATCCTTGAATGAATCAACTTTAATAAATATTACTATGGGGCTATTGATAAATGAGCTAATAAGTAACAAAATGTGTTTTTTTTAAATTAGTGGAAAAACGAACAAACGGGTCACATGATTACTGATACTGTTACTCGGTACATCAGAAGAGTTGCAGGTGCGTCGCCAGCCTTCGAATGCTCCATAAGAACTCATTGCTCCACACAATTCATAAATAAAATATTCTTGTAGCCCGTCTGCGCGAGCCTAATGTTTCTCATGCGTGAACAAATATTTAATCCACACGCGTCCCCGATCGAACCCTTTGACTTACCATTAGGATTGTATGAGTTGAATTCGAAATCAGTCAGGAAGTGAGAGACGCTTGAAAGAGAGGCCGCTTATGGGAGCCGAGGTATGAGCTTTTGTTTTTGGTTCATGGTTTAATATCACAAAACTTTTAAGGTCCGTATTAGTAGACAGCGCTTAGTACTTAAAAGCATAATCAACAATTTTGAGAGGCCGTTTTCATTCGTAAGAAGACGTACATGAATGGAAACAACATCTGAATTTTTTGATCATGCTTATAATAATTCAACGTTTATTACTAATAATAAACGTTGAATTATTATAAGGCCTAACGCCGATTGTCCACCAAAACCGTCAACCGAGAAAGAGATTATTAAATTTATGATCTAAGCTATAAGTTTCATTTTTAGCGACATTGCTCTATTTTCAATGTCATCGCCGTCATTAAAGGGGTTAGAGGAAAATGAAACCTATAGTCTATGTCATAAAGTTGCATTTTATCCTGTAGCAATGTTCTCGTTCCCGGATGACGGTTTTGGTGGACAATCAACCTAAGTGTCTTCACAAAACAAAATATAGAGATAGGGATTGTATGCAACTTTTCCTTCAAAAACGATAGAAAATACCCAACTCAAAGAATGTTAATAGAAGGGGTACACCAAAAAGCTAAGGACGTATTATAAAAATATAGAGCTGTAAAAATACCAATGCATAGCTAATGTTTAAGTGAGGTTAAGCTTAAGTCCAAGCTTAACCTACTTCACAAAGAGGAGCACGATTGAGGTCAATCGGCCAGGGACATGGGACTTATGGCAATAACCAGATGTTGTTAAACTTGTTACACTACACACAATACAAATAAACATAAAACAAAATCACGACCATTGGAAACTTGTGAGTTGTTACTTTGTGAGTTTGAGATTGTAAAGACCCGTGCTCATTGCAATGAGGACTGTGCACAGTGACACAAATATTCACTGGGTGCGTGTCAAAATACGGCTGACAAAACGATCACGAGATGTCAAATGCCAGTCATTTCAACAAGTGACAATTTGAATGCCGCCGACCACCGAGTGTTCTTTTGACACCGTACGCGCTGTGCACACCTACATTGCACCCAGTCTATAGCAGATATTACCTAATATACTCACTAGTTACCAAATAAATGAAAAAATAGAAATGAATGGAAAAAACTTTTCTAATTTATTATATTTAAAAATGCACGACATCTACCACGACAATTTCCATATTCGCCAAAAACTCCCATATTTTATAAAGATATACAAAATGATGAAGAATTATATTTTCAGTGCTTTCTTCGGCGACGCTTCGCGATAGAAAAACGACTCTAATGGTAAACGAAAATTTATCAGAACCGAACGTATCAACCACGGCGAAGGAAATGGATTTTAGAATTCGATATATTGTGAAATGTCATGGAACCTTGCACACCTGCCTGTATCCGGAATCATCCGATTCGTCCGAATCGTTTGCTGTCAAATTCAAAAACAAAATTACTTCGATTTATTCGGTTCTCATCGTTCACCGATAAAGTCTTTACGGTTTAGCATGCCGCCAACACTTTAATAATCGTATCACTGCTCTGGTGTGTAAGGGTCTTTATCAAAATCACATTAAAACTTGTGAATTGTGAACTGATTGTATTCATCATGGTGTCATCAGATGACCTAACTGTTAACTCTTGCACCTGTCATATTTATTTAAATAACATAACATAGTCATCAGGGTTACAATGTTTCACAGTAAGCACCTCGTTTTAATGTCGTTTGCATCATCATTGGTAGATTGAGGTACTTAAAAAGTAAAAATGTTTAAAACTTTATTATGCCCACAACTTTGCGCGAAAATTCATTTATTGCGCGGGACCGTACCTTTTTTTTAGGATACAAAAAATCCTGCCCTTCCCGGGGACTCCAAATATCAGCATAATTGGTTTAGCGATTAAACTTGAGGAGGTAACAGACAGACACACTTTCGCGTTTACAATATTAGTATGGATGTATTACCGTATAACACAAGCAGTTACAGTACCTGATTGCCTGAAGTTTTCACAATAATTTTTGTCTTCGAGCTTTGTATTAAGGAATGATAATGTGAGATTACACGACACCACACGACATTTCATCTTCCATAACTTTGTGAGGTGTACTTGTTGCCTTTGAACAACCTCAATAATTTAATTTGTACGTATCCAAATGCATTTCCCCTACCTGCCACATGACATTAACATTTGGAGCGATGGGTGAATTTCGTTCCATTTTCAGTGAATAATGAACTCGTGGAATAATTGAAGAGTATTGATGGTGGCATCGCGTGAGGTGATTGGTGTTCCTGTTCCTTAATTGTGTCCTAAATACTTTTCAAAGGACTATCTACTACTACTGAAATAAAAGTCGATGCATGTAGCCGAAACTGGCACAAAAGAGAAGATGTAGAGCTAGGTCTACTTCTCACATATTTTATGTTTTTTGTCTCTTTTTTTCGAGATATTATTCAATTTAACAATAACAAATGCCACATTTTTTTGTAATATTTAAGCAAGCGAGCGAAAGCAATTGCCATCGCCCATGGACACTCACGACATCATTCATCATTAATAAGGGAATATATAGGGAATGGGAATAGGGATAGAGGATTAGGGAAATTGGGCTACCGGTAAACTCATTTACTGATCGAAACACAGCACAACGCCGTTTCCCGCCAGTTTTTTGTGAGACCGTGGTAACACATTTTGAGTAAATGGCAGTACTAAATATATGTAGAAATAAAAGAATTTATAGAGATCAAGATTATAAAGTTTATAATACTAGATGAGCCCGCAACTCCGTCGCACCAAAATTAGTTTATCTCACGGTAACACATTACATTATTCCGGGATTAAAAGTATCCGATGTCCTTTCCCGCCCCTCAAATTATATACATACCGAATTTTATCCAAATCGGTCGAGTAGAGGCGTGGCAGCGTAACGTACAAACATAGTTACCTTCGCAAGTTATACTATAATAGATTCGTTTTACAACGAGCTACACACCTATTTAGCTTTTAAAGTATCTATCAAACAATTGCCAATGCCATAATAGATAATCCACGATGTGCAACTTAGTGCATCTCCGGCTTATGTGCATAATCACATACAACACCTAACACTTAGTGGTCAATGTATGACTCATGCTATTAAATACAGCTGCTAAGCCTAGAGCTGGTTAGGATTTAGAGGTATCAGATATTAAAATTACGTAAAATAATCAACCTATTGTAAGAATACTAAAGTAGCTCCTGTAAAGAGACGCATTATCCAAGCAATGTTTATTTTATTTTTTATTTTTTCTTTATTGAATACCAACAGCGTTTTGCATTTGGTACTTAACACTAAGCATATAATATGAAGTATGGCCAGTATAATTTATGAACAAGTAATTGCGCGTCCTCGTAGAGTTTTTTTTTTTTAGAATTCTAGTACCTGGTTTCGGAAAATCTTGTTCCCCTTATGCTATGTACGAGTATTACAAAATTTAAACCATTCTTAATACCTATTTTACTGTTTACTGATAAAGTTTCTGATAGACTATCCACAACTTTTTTGACAGATTCAACAATATCTGTAAAAAAAAAACGTGTGGATAGATTATCCAACACTTATTAGTAAGCGGTGAAACTGGCGCTTAGGGGTGCTGTCAGTACCATTTTTATGGTTATGAAATTATGACCTATCTCTGTACTGCCAGTTACAAAAGACGTAAGGGTTGTTTCATCACTTCCTGATATGTGTCGGATAGGGTGTCCAACTTCCTTGACAGATTCTCCATACTTCATTTGTCAGATTGTCTTGATTTAGATTTTAGTGGATAGTCTTTACGGCACTTTTCATCACTGTTCTTCTGACAATGTATCTGCTCATTTTCTCTTTTTTTTTTAATTTGTGTTTAATATGATATCAATATATAATACCTACTTGTTGCTCTTTTGGGTATAGAATATATATAAGTTAGCAACAGTGCAAGTCTACATATAAAATTAGGATGACCATAACATGTGCGCTATAAATAAGTCATTGATACAAGCCTTATGAATACGGTCTAAGGCCTACCACTTTTAGTGCTCGATACATATTAATGTGACATAAAATCTTTATTATCTGTGCAATCTTTTCGCGCGGGATTTTAAGGTTAGTGCATGTCATTTTTATTCTGGCTATCTGCCCCTCTAAAATGGCCCCTTAGCAATATTGCGAAGAGCAATTCATTTTGTCATTCTTCATTCTCAAATAACTACTAATTTTTCAAAGCATAAATTTCACAATCATATCGAATTGATTTTGTAGTAACTATTCGATTTTTTAACGAAATCTGCTAAAATGAATGGCAGTAATATGTAATACCGAAATGAAGAGCAATTCCTTTGCAGTATTGCTATTACGACCCATACTACGAGTAGGTTATTCAGTTTTAATGTAAGGGTTAATAAATTATCTTTAAGTCCAAAAAGAAAACCGCGAAATTAAGGATTGTCTCATTTTTCTTTGTACTAAAATGTTTATTCTTTATTTTCGGATGTTGTATCGATACTGCGTAAAACGCATATAATGTAAAAATGCTCTTCGCGATGAGCGTTTTCACATTATTCGATCCTATATCGGTGTAGGGCCTCTATGGCTGACAACCGACATACAGTCGACACCATGTGCAGACATCGTACCGGGCTCAACAATGTAAAAGACATACTTGATAGTGTTAATTTCTTTCGATGTTGGATCTTCAACCGACTCGACACCGATGTCGGATCGGATAATGTGAAAATACTTTTGGGCTCCTGCTATATATTATTAGCCGACTGCTATATATTACTCCTGCTATATATTACTATATGTTATTAGCTGACCCGGCAAATGTTGTTTTGCGATATAAATAATTTTATCTAAAAAATAAAATTTATTAGGGGGATGAAAAATAGATGTTGGCCGATTCTCATAAATGCCGGATAAGCACAAAAAATTTCATCAAAATCGGTCAAGCCGTTTCGGAGGAGTAACGAAAACATCATCAGCAAGCAATTGTTTCTCGTGAATCAACGCTTATCAGAGTATTGGTGTATGTTTTGTAACGTAATGATGGTTGTGCCCACACACCACCACCCACTTGGAGTTTATCTTACCCCATGCTCTTACTCATACTAAGTCAGGTATCATTTTACATGATCTTTACTAATGTTAAAAAAGTGTGTCTGTCTGATACCTCTTCACGCCCAAACCGGTTAATCGATTTTTCTGAATATTAGGTATGGAGATACTTTGAGTCCCAAGAATAGGACATGTGCAGACGTTTTAAGCCGGAATGTAATATGTAATAATTGATATAATATGCAATAATTGATTGTACTGTTGGTTCATGGTGGAAATTTATGTTCAGCCTTAATGAAACACACTTTTCCAAGCACTATTTCCATTCCATATCATGCCACAACGTTGCGCGGATACCGTACATTTTTTTTGAGCGACTTTCGTTTGTCGTCGGCTAGTTATAATGTATTTTTTTTTTTTAATTTGAAACCTCGAATAAAATTCGCACAGAAGAGGAGACTATTACGATTTGTAGGCTGCTGCATGTTTAATTGGTAAATCTGTTTACTATTATTTTTTATTTTGTGATAAAAATCATTCTCATATAATAGGTACAATTTTTTTCAATATTGTTTCATGTAGGAAAACGACAATTTAAAATTAATGAGATCGTGGTGAAATAATTAAATGTAAAATATTTCGATATACTTTTTAAACGCGTATAGTAGATTGCTATTATTTAGACATTCAGGTGGGTTGCATAATGTAAAGTTACCGCTAACAGCAACGTTATCATTAACATGCCAATTGCTATGATAAAAACCCTGGATGTAGTTTTTTAATTCTGTAAAAAGAATTAACTTAATGAATATAAACTTCTTGATTAAATCCGTATCAGGGGTTCATAAAACTATTTATTTGTTTTTTCTATCTCATTGTTTGCGTAGAGTTCGCAAATTGCTTGAAAATACAAATATATTGGGAACATATTTTTTCAAGACAAAAACTTCAACTAGGTCTATGCTAAAAATCAAGACGATCAACCTATCGCAACAGCTCCGATAGGACGTGGATAATGGACAAATAAAAAAAAATAACAAACAAACACAGTTTCCTAATACTAAAGTATTTCAATTTAATACAAAAGTACTGATTCTTAAATGAATAGGACTCAGATTGATAATTATATTTTTTTTTACCTAAAAACGTAATTTCGTAAAACAGTTTTTTATAGTTAAGCCTAATTTAAGTTTATTATAGTTTAAATTTTATGTATAAATTTGTTGTTTATTTTTTTAATGAATAAATAATTTATCAAAATGTTATTTTTCTATATTTTTTTATGAAAATTGTTATTCTCTTGTAATTGCTATTCAACCAATATGTTAAATGTATACTATTACACTCCGGACAAACCTTTGCTTAAGGAGATTTAATTTAAATAATTTTTCACTTTATGTATAATCTATATAAATTAAATAATAAATTCAATAAATAAATGGACTAACTGTAGAATCTCTGACCACATACTTTTCGGTACCAAACACTGCTTTAAGTTAAATTGTTTAACAATGTCATTACCATCGCGATTACCTAAGAGGAAAAATAAAATTGGGCCACTCAGATTGAATAAGATGACAGAAATATCCTAGCCCCGGCGTCTTACTACTACGCCAATTTACTAAAATAAACATGCGTATCAATTTTTTTCCGAGAAGTATCACTGGATTGATGAAACTGCAGAATGCAGATAAAAAATAATTATAGTGTTTATAAACCTAAGTATTAATAATGCAACAGTAGAGATACGAGACAAAAGTAGATAATAATAATTTAGTTTTACTTTTACAATTCGTGTTATTCAAACAGTTTAAAGTAAATATAAATATATATTGTACAAGTAATGTTCAAATTGAAAAGTAATACTAATTGATACAGGTATTAATTGTTTTAAAGATATTTAAATCAACTACATCTAAAGCTTGAAGTTACAAAAAATTTCTAACCCCGAAAAAGTTTTGGAACCCCGACAACGTTCGATTAAAAGATACTAATTATTTAGTATTATTATAATAATAAATATTAAAGAAAAATATTTTTTTCTACATCTATTCTTTGTAACAATAATCGCATTGAAAAAACACCAAAACTTACCAAAAACAGAGCATTGAAAACCACCAACAGGTATTTTATACAGTTCGTACCGAAGCCTTCCATTTTCAAAATAAATTCACGTCAAATCACAGATAAAAATGCAAATCGAGCGCAGCGATTTGAATTTCGAATCGTTAATTTTTTAGACGCGTTCGCGCGGTAAAGCGTCGCGTCAACTTATGGTGAGCCGAGCTTTGGCCAGTGGTACATTTTATGGGTAATCGGCGGCTAGCCCAATATATTTGAGGCATCGCGTGCAATGATTGGTATCACGCATTTTAAGAAGTCTAACTTTACAAGACCTCCGATCGTTAAGATGTGGAGTACAGATAGAGACCATTTCAGGTGGACGTACAGTCGGATATTGATCCCAGAGCTTACTTTATTAACACAAAAGATAGTGGCAATTGACTAACTAGCTATAGTATAAATTGACTAACACTACTACTCTGTAATGTCTTTGTTAATTTTCTTTAATTTATTCTAGGTTGATAAATTAATGGTTTAGTTTTTTTAAAATACTACCAAGATATGCACGGTGATTTTATTGCATTCTTTATCAAAGAAAAATATTTTAAGCACAGGTAAATTATACAAATTACAAACACATATTATATTCCATAAAATATAACACACATACCTACATACATGTTAAGACGCCCAGAGCAATCTATAATCACAATAATCTTAACAAAAAGTTTGTGTGTAATGTGTTTATATGTTGGTAGCCTCTTCACTAAAAAAAAGTTTGGGCTCTAAATTTATGCGTTCTACCCACATTCATTGTTCCAAAAAAGTAGAGTTCCTCTGGGAGCCTTAATAGATAAATACTTGCCTAGGATCGAGTCACTGGTTACTTATAATCCACTGGTATCTTAAGAATATAGTAATTTATAATCATTTAATAAATAATAATAATTTAGTCATATGACTAATAACTGATACTACCTATAGCATAGGTTACTGATTCCTATACCAGTTACATATTATGTACGTGAAGTGTTAGCGCTAAGCGTAGATAATGCGTAAAGGATAATGCAATATGCAATAAATTACTTAATGCATTGCAAATGGCGTACAGGGTGTTGCACGGTATCTAATTCTATAAAAAAAATATTGTAATATGTTTATATTTAGCTTTAAAATGTGGTCGAGTTTAAATCCTTACAATGTACAAAAACAATAATTTTCTTACCTCAAAACCGAAGAATTAATTTAATTTAATTTTCTTCAAAATGACTTCAAATTGAGAACACAAGTCGCAATAGTTATGCAAAATCATAATTGAAAAAATAGCATGCGAAATATCACTTTTCGCTACACATGATACTAATCATAACGTTTAATTAGCATAAGAAATTACACGTCATTAAAAAAAACGTCATCCAATTTGTATTATGACACCATGACACAGTTTCGACCCACCCTGTATATTACTCATCCAATAATTCATGGTGAGGAATGATGGGAGGTATACGACAAATCACCATGGCGACGTCACCACACCATAGTGCTTGACCTGAGGTCATGTACCAGGCACGAGCAATGACTTCTGGCGTGGAACGCTATAAATAGTTTTATTTACTGAAATACTTATTCTACGGCGATTATTAATTATATTTAAGTCTAGATTCTACAATTCAGCACGATTATATATGAGTATGTTCCGAAATATTAGCCAGTGATAAGACGCACTTACTTATAATATTTACAAATGCAATGCACCCATAGTTACAAAAAGTATGGACGTTGGTTACTGTTGTATTGAGTTAGCTGATACCCCAGATTATTTCTTTTACTTTAGGAAAATTGAAAAGGAATTGGAAGAAGCATCTGATTCTAGATATTTAGCTAATAATCTTAAAACTCCGTTTTTTACATAAACGGAGGTATTTGGAACAGAAAAATAATTTAAATAAAAATTAACTGCAAACTATACCAAAGTTAGGTTATATATTAAGGGTCTAGGTTCAATAGGTGGTCTTTTCTTATATCATAAATAACAGTATCAAAACTATGGCCATTTCAAATCTCAACATACAAAAGTAAACAAAACAAACTCAATTTAAGTCCTAAGTAGCGCTGATGGTTATCGTGAAAATAATGGCGGACAATCTAGGACGCTATCTACCGCAATTTACTACTGAAACTTATACTAGGTCCAGAATTTAAAAAACCGGCCAAGTGCGAGTTGGACTCGCGCACCAGTATACAGCAAAAAGTTAGATTTTCGAAAATTTTAAATTAATAATAAAAGTAAAAATTATGAAAACGTTAAAAATTTATAAAACAAAGTCATAAAAAAAATGAGTTGGTGAAAATCAAACCATGGCCTCTTCGAACTTAAGCAAGCACCCTACTTACTCCGCCACGCCACTGACAACGAAAGCATTATTATTATGCATTTTATAATGAAACCAAATTGCAGAAAACATATTTGTTGTATTAAAGACACCAATATTTAATTTATTTTGTTTTTAGTATTTGTTGTTATAATTGGCAACAGAGATACATATTATGTAAAAGTTTTAACTCTCTATAAGCTATTACTATTTTATGTATTTTCTTTTCCATCGTCGCTCTCGTCTTCATTCTTAAATTTGATTTTAACTTGGGTTGCCTGGTAGAAACTGCTTCCAGCAGTAAGGCCGCCATTTCGAACGTATATTTTTATTTTTTGTTTTTTGATATAGTGACTTTTTTGTTCGAATAAAGAGTTTTTTATTAATTTATATTTATTTATTTACTGTTCTTGAGATACAGTCTTGAGACAGACGGACGGACAGACAGACAGACGGACAGACATCGAAATCTTTGTAATAGGGTCCCGTTTTTACCCTTTGGGTACGGAACACTGAAAAGCTAGATTTTTCGTGAGTTTTTTACACAGGTCACCTTGATCACCTTGATAAGGTTTAAATGCCTTTATCCTTATTTTTATTACTGAAAAGCACGCTTTTAACGGTTCAACCGGCCAAGTGCGACGGGACGGGACTCGCACACGAAGGCTTCCTTACCAGTGGAGAGCAAAAAATTGGGAAAAAATATTTCTGAAAGTTTTAAATTTATAAAAAAATTTAAAATTTTTAAAAGACAGTCAGAAAACAAAAATGACATGGTGGGAATCGAACCCCCCTCCAAACCTAAGTCTGCGTCCTAGCCACCGATAACCTGCATGTCGAATTTATCAGTCTTCTATCAAGGAACAAATAGCGAAAAACATATTCGCTATACTAGAGCCACTCTTCAATATTTAATTTATTTTGTTTTTAGTATTTGTTTTTACTATAGCGGCAACAGAAATACACATTCTGTGAAAATTTCAACTCTGTGGCTATTATTGTTCTTGAGTTACAGCCTGTAGATAGACAGACGGACAGACACACGGATAGATATCGAAGTCTTAGTAATAAGATCCCATTTTCACCCTATGGGTGCGGAACCCTAAAAATATTTATATAGAAGTTATTAAGCTGATATTTGAGAGATACTTTTTTTAATTAGCGAATTTTTGACCCTGTCGAGTATCGATATCCCCCTTATCAAGGTATCGAGTCTATGACGAGTCTCGAGACTCAAACAAGCGAAATGAATTGTAATGCTGCGATACTCTTACAAATTTGAAATTACATTGATAGAGTAGGACGGCAGCATTTATTCGAATTTTGAAGATTTAATGTGCCGTTTAAGAGTAGGGCTTCAGATTGCAACATCGCAATGCATCGCATAGAGCTAAGCTTTTTAAATTTTTTTTATAATTTGAAACAGCCCAATACAACGGAACGTCAGCCAGACGGAGAAGTTTTCGGGAGAAGTAAATAAATTATTACACTTTAATGAAAAAGCAAATAAAAACCTGAGGCATCAAAGTGTCACGTTGCACGCAGAAAAAAACTTAGTGAATCTTTGGTATCCTAAGTTTTTAAGTGTAAGGATTTATTGAAATATAAATTAACAACACAAAAAATAATTACCAGAACTTTAATGGGTTTTATGGCTTTCATTGTTCTCAAGGCCCAGAAAAATAAAATTCAAATTGCGAATTTCGCCCTTGGGCGGGTGGTCAACCCCATTGTGCGTGGTGTTGTGGGTCCGTTGCCATGACGACGCACCAATAAGTGGCACCCAGTACCATGTCTGATGGTTATGACCTATCACTGTACTGTCGAGTACAAAAGACTATAAAAATTTGAAAAAGAGTCTATTGCACCACTCCTATGTGTACCTAATATGTGTCGGATAGGCTATCCGCATCTTACTTAACAAATACTTCATACCTTATCTGAGAGATAAGTTATGGATAGCATATGCGGCACTTAATCAGGAAGTGGTGACAAAGGCCTATAATATATCTTTATTTCAGATTTATTTTTGTACTTAGCTAAAGTAACTAAAAATTAAAATTATGAAAATGGCGGGCATTTTAAACTAAGTAGGTAGTAAATTTAGAAGTACTCTTTGTCCGAAAAATGTATCTAAAAATTAAAATTCAGAATACCTTAAGTTATTTTCTAATTAACCTTCACACATGGTTGTTAATAACAAGCATTTATTTTGAAACAGCTTCTTTTATTATTAACTATCCTATTTTCATCATTTGTTTACGATTTTCTTATTTAAAGAGGGTTATTTGCTATTGGAATCGATAACTCTAAAACCCAAAACTGTTGAAGTGATAGAAAACGAATAAAATTAGCTATATAGGTACTTTTATTTATACTTCCAAAAAATATATGACTCCTAGGTGACACCACTACTTCTTTATCCTAAAAGACAATGTGGTAACCGTACATTTTCCGCTCTCAAGTAGGTATGTACAAAACAAATGTCACTTATCAGCAATATTGGTTAAGCGGTTCTGGGGTAACGAGGTAACAGACAGACACACTTTCGCATTTATGTAATTATGTGCCCCGCAGTGCTACCTGTGTAAAAAGTAGCCTGTGTTAATCCAGAATATCAGCTGGCTCCATGCCAAATTTTATCGACACCAATCCAACCTTTTTAGCATGAAGAAGTAACAAACATAGACACTCTCAAACTTTCGCATTTTTAATATTAGTAGGAGGTAGGATAGTAGAAAAGTAACATTTAGAAAATTATTATACACTTTTCTTGCCACCTGTAGCTTAAGCTTTATTCGAACAACGTTATATTCGAAGAATGTTATCACCTTTTCGGGAAATAAATATTTTTGTACCGTTATTACCATGTTAAATTATAATTATAATACACATGCATCATTATAATACGCACGGTGCAACACTGTCACTCTTAATAGAAGTAAAAAAAGCAAAAATGAGTTACTTATGTAGTAATTGTCCTGGAGCACCTCTCTACTCAGTGCGATAACGATTTGGGATTTGAAATAAAACTTTGTAACAATTTGTTTATGTTTTTTTAACTTAGTATGACATAACTACAGTTATATTTTTTCGTTAGAGGCACAACGTAACTTTTGAAGGGGTGGAAAGTTTTAATTAAATAACTATGATGTATATTATTTACAACATTAAGTAATCATTATTTATCCAAATGTAAAGTTAAAAGTCGACGTTGAAGTATGCACTATTCATTCAAACGATATCTTATAGAGTAACTAGCTGACCCGGCAAACGTTGTTTTGCCATATAAATAATTTAGGGGAATGAAAAATAGATGTTGGCCGATTCTCATAGAT
>JAOTAV010007816.1:0-28849 GCA_026546445.1 Cyclargus thomasi | reverse complement strand
ATTCTAGCCCCGTGCTAAGCACCCGAAGGACTTGTGTTACAGACAACGGAAATATATTTAATACTTTTATACTATACCTACACATATTTAAGATTTTTATTATATAATACACATCCATGACCCAGGAACACTGCAAAACTTTTTGTTCCGTCGGCGGGATTCGAACCCGCGACCCCCTGCGTGATTTACCAAAGCGCTTAACCACTGCGCCACTGAGGTCTTCATATGCCCCCGTTCCTCGTTGATGCATCTTCTTTCTTTCCTTTTTCTACATTTCAAAAGGTGTCTTTAAATTATGTTTACACTCTGCTTATTTTGTATGTTGAACAAGTTCTCTATCTAATGCTTACTGGTATCATATATGTAGAAGCGTGTCAATGGTTTCATTGCCATATTTTTAGATAATATGGACACTACGTTATAAACTAACTATAAACCTTAGGCCAACTAGAATTTCGTTGTTAAATTCAAAGTTTTTAAATGCACGTGAATATACAAAGATGTAAGAACTACAAAGTTTGGGCTTTGGTGACTTTAAGGGCTGCTATATTTATTGAAGAACCAGACAACGGAAAAAATATATTTCTACGGATAACGGATAATACTTTTATCATCCAGAGCTACTAACACACTCAACCACCAAATCATAGAGGTTGTCAGTCAGTGTTTAATATTATATTGTACTATATAATGCCAGCATAACCGTTACGCCAAATTTTATTTATCGCGCGTAACCTTACATTATTCCGGGATAAAAAATATTCTGTCTTAATACTAAGGCCCGTATTAATAATCAGCGCTTAGCAGTGGCGTAGTGTATTAGCCATCCGGGGCGGAGAACAATTTTGCCGCCCCCTTAATTAGGCTTTTCAATTGAAATGAACAATTTTTTACAAACCTGATGAGCGATTTTTATTCCAGCGGATATTATGCCAGTGCAGATACTCTCATAATATAATTATTCAATGTGTTTTATGTTCATTACAGCTAAGTAGCGAAAAATCGCGCGAATAAAAAACGCAGTGCCGGAACGATCTAATTTTAAGGGATTTTTCAGCAAGGACGTCGACGAGGTGACAGACAGACAAACACACTTTCGCATTTATAATATTAGCAGCTATCCATACTAACAGTGACGTAGCGTGGGTATCGACCGCCCGGGACGCAGGACAATTTTGACTTGAGACTTGATAAGGCTTTTTAATTTTATTGTACAATTTTTACAAACATTTAGAGCGAATTTCATTCGCGCAATTTTTCCCATGCAATTTGTTGGGATTATTTTCTGCCACTTCACAACAAACTCTGTAAATCAATGTGTAACATTACAGGTAAGTAGCGGAAAAATAATCACGCGAATAAAAGTCGCAGTGCGGGCGCGATCTAATTTTAAAGAACTTTTCGGCGATAATTCTCATCATAATTTTGCAATTACGCACTTAATTTCGGAATTCCCAGAACCAGTTACAGAATAGATAATAAAATACTCTGTGCTTTTTTAAAAGCTCTGAATTTATAGTTGTGTTAGAAATATAGTCAAATATTAGTAGTATTTTAATATTTTCCGAAATGAAAAAAAAATTGTGAAATTTTGCCGCCCCCTAAAAAGTACCGCCCGGGGCGGGCCGCAACCCCGTGCCCAACCAACGCTACTGAATACGGTAGTATGCATTCTATATAATTGCAATCTTTTTCAATATAGGGTAGGTCAGACCAATTAAAAGAACATCATTCCGCTTCTAGCCCTTATGTTATGGACGATAACACAAAAGCCGTCAGCGGAACCATTTATGTTAAGATATACACTTTAATATAATTAAATTGTTACACTGAAATCCTTACAAGAACATTGTTTCCACAAAAAGCTCAATTATTGTATAATAATATTATAAACGTTATAATAAGGTAATAACTATCTAAACTACACTTACGTAATATATTGACACATCAATTGAAAATTACCGCAAAGTCTATGGTTACAATGAATTTAAGAAATTAATTACAAATTATTTCACTTTTATAAAGATCGTCCTACGAATATAATATAAACATAATTTAATAATTTGTATTAAATCGCTAACTTACTAAGAGTCGTTCGAGAATTGGATACGGTTAAATAGACAATTATACTATAAGGGTGAGTTCACACCCGCTACTCTACTCGAAATAATTCAGCCTCAACGAATGCCGGTTCAGAGTGACGACGGCTTCTAGAGAGAGCCTTATATAGCTTAGCCTAGCTTACGTCTAACTACGTGGTAGCCCCCGCATGGAGATAACTCGACAGTACGGGTGACGACCGAGCACTGAAACAGGCTATATCCGGTAGCCTCATAAGGCTAGACACACGCCTGAGTACAGCCCCCGACAAGAACTGGAGACTATGCAAGCCTTTTGCCTGGGCCGGGAGGCTAGTGTTTCAAGCTTTGATAGCAAGCGTCAATAAGCTAGCAAGCTGGTAGTTTTGGCTAAAAGCGTATAGAACTGGCTTCATTTAAGCTAACTTAACTAGTTAACAAGCCAGGGTCAGCTAGCCATGCCAGTTTGAAAGAGAACTCGCTAAACTTGCTTGAGAAACTAGCCTTCTGTAACCCGGCCATGATAAAAGCAAGGTCCGCACTAGCTTGTCAGCGACTGCACAACAACGAGCTATTCAACGTCGAGATGTGTGCCCACCTTTATCCTATCGTAAAAGTATGTCGCGAATCGATCATCGCTTACAGAAAGTTTCAAGGAAAAATGTCACCAGATGTCATGACCGATCTACTGGGAAACTTTTTGCAGTACAGACCGACGTAACGCGAGCGACCATCTTCACAATATACTAACATTCCTAACTTACTCTTACACCGACGAAACTTACTCTCGCACCGAGTAAATTTGCTCTTATTCGAGGCTAATGGCAGTGATGGTCAGCAGTTGTAGGGAGGGATATAACCTTACCCCGATAATGTCGAAATGAAAAATTCATAATTTGAACATAAAAACATCGATTAGACCACCTACGTTATACTACGGACAATGCCCCTTACTACGTACTAGACCGCTTTAGCGGCGGGAGACATGCAAACGATTTACTTTAGGCGTCATTTGGCTGCGTAACATTTATCTTAACTAACACTAAAGCCGCAGCACTACACTAAACGACGATCGACTAGGCGAGCTCAGATTCCGTGTAGATAGACATCTGTCAAACTTGACATCTGTCAAACTTGACAACTGTCAAATTTGACAGCTGTCAGACTGACGTCGCAATACGCATAGAGTCTGCTCTCGCTCGGTCGGACGCCGACTAAAACTAATATCATTTAGTGCCACGTACCCACGTTAGGGGGGAAATCGGCGGCACTTAATATGATATCTACTCTTTGAACAACGTTCATGATCCGTCCAATATACATAACTATTACTAAACGTATGGATAATGATTAAATAGACACATGGGAAGGTTCCCTTGTAGCGAACGACCTATGTGAAGCCTCGAATGCCAAAACAAAGTAACCCGACCAACAATTGAACATCGAAAATTGGAACTAATGTCACTACCACAGATGTTAGAGCAGTACATTTAAACTACTAGGCTAAAGCGACTTATGATTCACTATTCGACATTCAATGGTTTTGTTAAACGGAATGCAAATAATTGTACTAAACGAAAGCCTGTTTCAGTGACTCGTGTGATTCAGTCGAAAATGGAATGAAAGAGTTTTTTAGAAATAGGTGGGTAGTTCAACCGCTCAACAGAGCTGCCATCTATCGTAGCCTTAACATTAATTTAGACGTACAAAATAAAATAGGCCCTATATAAAGTTTTTAAGCTCGGCGCGAATTTTTCGTTTTGGAAATTGAGCAGAAATCGGGACGGATGGCAACCCTGTACTGGAAAAATAAATAGGTGGTTCGCCAAAGGTATTCGACAATACAAATACCTAAATTATCTTATCAGTACAATATCAAAATTTTACGGACTATATTACGATAACGACAAAAAACAGTCTTAGGGCGTTTTCGTTTCAATATTTAATCTATTACTTTTTTTTTTAAATGTAAATTGTAAAAGTTGGAGTATATGTAAAAGATCACGATACAAACGCCTCTACCGGAGTTAGGGGGCAAAGCTTACGATAACTACTTAGTGCATATCAGTTTTCGTTGAGATTAACTATTGAGTACAAACTGGTAATATAAAAATCGATTATAAATGAGCCATGTACGCTCCCAAACACTAGACGTGCCAACTACTGAAATCATTATATAACACCGATCTTATATTTAATTAATTCTATTATAATTCTTCCGAATATTCGACTTACAGTAAGTACTATAACAAATCATTTTTTTCCAATAAACCGATCGAAATTAATTTCAAAACAAATCATAACTTCAAGAAGCGTAAAACATTCGGAATTTCCATAACAACGAATCCAAAATGTCTCGACCACGGGACAACATCGAGCAAATCTATCGGTACAAACGCCAGGGGAAAAGCGGCTTAACCCGTGCACTACGAAAACTCTAAATCATTGGAAAAAATCTCATATGTAAAAAAAATTAAAAATTCTGGGTTACACCACTTTGTCTCTGGCCCAATACAGACGGCTACGCGTCTCAAACGATAATAACGGGAAAGACAAATGGATTTACACGCTTACAATATACAGAGCTACGAGTCTGACACCTAAGTGTATAATTCAACATGTCATGTTATGGGACACCGTAAAACTACTAATCTACTTTTCCTTTTCCTTTTCCTTCTCCTTTTCCTTGTCCTCCGGCTCTTTCTCCTTTTCCTTCTCCAATTCCTTTTCGTCACCCTGGAACATAAATAGTAAACAGTTATTAAAAATAGTGATTCTCTTATTTGTTCAAAGTAGCCTAATGTCAATTTTGCAATATCTCCTCCCAGTCGGGGTAAGAGTTGCTTTCATCAGTCCGCTCTTTTGCCGCCTAATTTCATAAAAAAGTCAACCAACCTTGCCCTTCTCCTGTTCCTCTGCTTTTTCCTTCTCCTCCTTCTTGGGCGCGGGCTCCGCAGCGCATATCTCCTCCCAGTCTGGGTAAGCTCGTTCCTTAACCCGCGCCACCAGCCCCGCCAGGTTCGGGAAGGAGTCCAGAGCGTCCCGGAGCTCGTGCGTAACGGCCTTATCGATGAAGTGCAGTTGAGCGAGGTTCGCGAACGCTACCACGTCAAGCTGAAAATGTGATGAGATATTAGTGACGGTGGAATTGCCTTGAAAATAGTAACTAAAAGGGGCTGTTTCACTACTGACTAACACATAAAATATCTGCTAGATGTGTTATTGGGAGCACCAGTACCGGGAAATTTATCCACTAGATTGCCTGACTAGACACATATGGACTATTTCACTTTATTTTATACAATAGAAATTCGACCAAAAATATTTGAATACATCGGCGGCGAAGTGCTATAACAACTATCTATTTTCAATTCAATCATAGACTTCATCACAGACAGAATTTGGCATATACGTCTCGTTACCAAGCCATTAAATTTAATAAAAAATACTTAAACCATAAACAAAAGAGTATATTTTGTGTATAATTATTGTGTCATATTATGTCAAAATATTGTAGTGTGCGTACCGTTTTATTTAAAAATATCCTAATTTAAAGCATATTTTTAAATAATATCGTTATACTACGCTCCTCCTCTATACCAACTATAAGTGGGAGAAATTTCATGGGTACAAAGTTTTCTGCTCGCGTATTAATATATAGATTTCGTACAGTGCTAATGCTTTACACGACATGCCCTCCTAGACAAGTGACAAGCGATTAACGTTTGCGATAATCGCTTCGTTTGTTTTGTATGGCATTGACATATTCGAACTCGACTAGATCACGTTTTAGACTTTTCGTTCGTTTATGTCAAAAACACGCCAAGCGATTGTCGTAAACGATACTCGCTTGACACTTGTCTAGGGGGGCTGTTTAGTTAAAATCATGATCGATGTATTGAACTCTGGTACAAAACGCAATGTTTCTACTGGAATAACTGACGGTAAAGTCTATCGGAAACTGAGATCTGTTACAAGACGTGTATTTTCTTTGTAAAAACAAAGTGGTATGGGTGTGTGTATGTCCTTTATTATAGAGGTAACTGCTATTTTCAAAGTTACCTCTATTTTTTTATAGTGGTAACTTTGAAAATAGCAGCGCCATTTTGAATCTGTTTCTTAATCTAACAATTTTACATAAAGCCATGTTCCTTTCGCTGGCATAATATAGCAGATAATAGGTATAAACATTAAAAAATTCCAATAAGTATACTCCCAATACCATATAATAATAATACAATGAATAAGAAAGTCGCAAACATTAAAACATCCTATTATGGTTACACATCAAGGTGAAGAACTTAGTCCAAGAACAAAAGAAGTATTTACCCGTGGTATATAAACGGGAGCGATCGATAGATACGTCCTCAGAATCCTTTTTAAGGACGCTCATAAAGGTCAGACGTAAGTTATAATGTAACAAAGAAAATAGGGAATATGCGTGTAAAACAAAATTAATTGGATGCAAATTATTACGATAGTGGGTTAAAAGATATACAGAATGACAAAAAATCTCTGAATTCTGTTGATAAATAAATAAGATATTAGCGATATAAGTTTTCTACCCATCTCTTTCTCTTAAAACGTAATTTACGTTACGTAACGTAAAGGCTTGTAACTTTGTTGTTTTCAATTTTAATCAAAAAATTGATTGGACTACATCGTTTTTCAATTACGTTAGATTTATTTAATCAAATAATAAAAAATCATGCATATTCCCTATTGTACATTGAAGTGTGCAAACTATAACAGATCGTGGACGTTTCTGAAGGGGCTGTATGCCGCGTCCGTTAATCGCGTCCGATAATTTGTTTTTTAGATTTATTTGGGGATGTGCGTTGTTGGGTCGCTACTTCAGTTAATCAGTTGATTTTTATAATATACTAGCTGACCCGGCAAACGTTGTTTTGCTATATAAATAATTTCCCCTAACATTTAGGAGGATGAAAAATAGATGTTAGCCGATTCTCAGACCTACTGAATATGTATGCAAAATTTGGTTAAAATCGGTAAAACCGTTTCGGAGGAATACGAAGACAAACATTGTGATGCGAGAATTTTATATATTAGAAGATGTACTAGCTGTTCCCGTGTAACTTGTAAAGTTATCCTTTATCTATATATTTTTCCAATATCTTTTACTACTGCTCGGCTCCTATTGGTCGAAACGTGATGTTATATAGCCCATAGCCTTCCTCGATAAATGAACTAACCGACACAAAAATAATTTTCCAATTCCGGCCAGTACTTCCTGAGATTAGCACGATCAAACAAAAAAACAAACACTTCAACTTTATATTATTTGTATATGTATTTAGATTTTGCTGCACTAAAAGCAGCCGTTGTGATAATCTGGAATATCAGCTAACGCTAAACCAAATTTTATCGACATCGGTCCAGCCATTTATGCCTAAACAAGTAACTAAAATACACAAACCCACACTGTCATCATCACAAAATTTAATGACATACATTAGACAAGCTTACACTACTTCGAAATAGAATTTGGTGGAGTTTTAAATGATAGATTTTTTCAGAAAATAAGTGCCGTCGCCCATGGACACTTGTGACATCCGAAGAGTCGCAAGTGCGTTGCCGGCCTATTTGAGGGATTGGGAATAGGGATAGGGGGATTAGGGAAGTTAGGCCACCGGTAAACTCACTCACTGAAATAAACACAGCACAACGCCGTTTCACGCCAGTTTTCTGTGAGGCCGCTTTATGACTTCGGTCGAGCCGAAAGGCTTACTCCCTCGGCAATGAGCATCCGTTTTATATGCTTGAGATCGGAAATGTCTCATTGGTGCACGTCTTCACCGGGATTCGAACCTGCACTTTCTGGAGTGCGAACCAAAGAGTTTTAGAAGAATGTCTTAAATCTAATATAATATGTACGATATAGTATTTATATTTGAACTTTGTCTAGTATTATTAAAATACTGACGCAAAAAAGTCACGAATTTTTTTTTTTGACAAAAATGTCAAGATTTTCAACATCCCTTGTTCTTGATGCGAGAAAGTTGTGTGAGTTTATTCGGTAATTTGTATCTGTCTGCTGGACGAAGTAATTCCCTGTGGTGTGAAGCATCGTACATCACTATGACGTTCTATCGACACAATATAAATAATATACAGTATTATATAACCATCCACACTAAAATACTAATATAATATTTTATATCTATGGAGGTTTTACACTACGTCAGTCTGGCCCCGCGCTAAGTACCTGAGGGACTTGTGTTACGGGTTACAATCAGACAACGGAAATATATTTAATACTTTTTTTACTATATACATATATAAGATTTTTAATTTATGATACACATCCAAGATCTAGTAATATTGAAAAAGTTTTGCTCTGTCGGCGGGATTCGAACCCGACCCCCGACTTAAGCTAAGAATGCGCTAATTAACAGCCACAGAGGTCTGTCTGTTATCTCTTCACGTCCAAACCGCTAAACTGATTTTGCTGAAATTTGGTATGGTGATACTTTGAGTCCCAGGGAAGGTCATAGGATACTTTCTATCTCTACAAAATGTATGGTTCCCGCGCGATAAGCGAATTTTTCCGCAACAGAGTGGCGGGTATCATCTACCAAATAATAATGGTACAGTACTAGCTGTAACTCGCGGTGCTTTCCGCATAAAAATAGCCTATGTGTTAATCTATGATACCAGCTAGCTCCATGGCAAATAATACCTGAATCAGCCTAGCTTAAGTTTAATCGTGAAAAAGTAACGAACATACGAACTCACAAACTTTCGGGCTTATAATATTAGTAAGAAGTTAGATAAGTAAATAACTACATGTGATTATTACGACCTACCAACGTATGTGTACTTAAGAATGTATTTTTAAAAGACAGGATACTTAGAATCGAATTTTAATTACTGCATTAAAAAAAAATTACATTTAATAAATTAAAAAAATATATTGCCTGTGGTTAGGGCTGCCTGTTCTAAATATGAATGTTACGGGAAAAAAAATGTCTGTGTTGTGCAAACTTCATTGTAAGTAGCTGAGTTGCTACTGTATGATACTTATACTGTGCAATCGATTTCAATTTTCATATCGGCCAAGGATATTGTCCTGAATAGGTTATAAAGCAACAATGGACTTCGCTTTCAATAGTTCGGCTATTGCTATCTAAATATTATGGTTTTCGAATTCTCCGTAACTCGAAAAAAAAAAAAAGAAAAGTACTTTTTGTACACGCAAGTCTTTGTACTCGTATAGTGAGATGGAATACTTAGATTTCTTTGTTACAAAGAAACTTTGTTATAGTGAAGAAAAATACTTGAGCTTCGACTTTGTGTTGGCAAAAAAAATCTGTAGTACACTCAAATCGTTTTTTACCTGTAGCATTTTTGTAAAAAGCAATAAGGAGTCAAGTACATAATACGAACGCTTGCTTGCTTGCTTCGGCACGAGTGGGCCGGCTCGACCAGAGCGAGACCACGGCCTCAGTTGTGCTGTCTTTCGTTCAGTGGGCGACTTTACCCGTGGCCCAACTGCCCTACACGGTGTAGGGTAGTTGGCTACACCTCATTTCCTACACCTATTCATTCTTGTTTGATTTAAGCTGTTTTATTATTGTGTGTCAATATACTTATTGTCTGGGTGCATCATAGGTGTGCACGGCCTACAGTCAAGTGTGACATACTCATAAAATATCTGGGAAGATTTGTTACGAAAACATGAGACTTTGTTGTTCTATGTTATTACACACTTACTACCAAATCAGTGCTTAAAGCCCGTATCCCAAGAACACTAATAGCTAGATATTTGAAATTTTTACAGATTACGTACTTATGTTGGCGCTCTATTAACAAATACTAACAGCAGAATAAATTAAACACACAATTAACGGTTTTTTTTTTGCCATTTTCTTTCTTTCGATAATAGTTGTCTCTGCCGTCAACATCGCGCTTTTGCTTACGCGACATGGTTTAGCAGCTGTTTAACTTCAGAAACACCTTTTTCGAACTTTTTGCTCTCTACTGATACGAAACCCATTGTGAGCGAGTGCAAGTCGCACATGGCTGTTTCTTTATTCACACGGGAGCAGATACTATAACTTCAGAAACACCTTTTCCGAACTTTTTGCTCTCTACTGATACGAAACCCATTGTGAGAGAGTCCTACTCACACTTGGCGGTTTTTTTTTATTTACACGGGAGCAGATACGCTACTGACCTGTGGTGAAACAGGCATTTTCATTTACGATCAGTATAAAATATACATTGTATACCGCGAGCTAGATGATGTACATACATTCAGGGTCCATTCCAAGATGAGCACATGTTTTATAAATGCCCGTGAATAAACATGACTGAGCGACGCCATTGCTTTTTGACTGACGAAAATGCAAAGTGATATATCATATAGCAAGTATAACGGGTATATATCAAGTATGTTGTCGCGCTGTTTCAGATTAGATAGAAAAAAAACTAGGTTGGGAATAAAGCAAAGGGGCGGCCTTACCGCTTACAGCGGTTTCTTCCAGGCAACCCATAATATTATAAATGACAACAAATTTAAAGCGAACAAGCGAGTATAAATTTTGTCTGGATGGCACCAACTGGTAACATATTGATGATATATTTAGGGGCACGGGAATTCCCCGCCAAGATAAGCCAAAAACCTGAGCACTACCTACCAACTTTTTCTCTGGTAAACATTACCATCAATTTCTTAATTACTTATTATCTTTCTTTTACAGATCCATACAAGGCGTCGTCGATCAAGTGCAACGAGACGATAGTTCTGTCTCACTCGCACCCGCATGCGACGGTCTCCAGCCCGGGGTTTCCCCGTCCCTACCCGGACGACGCGGAGTGCGTCAGCGAGGTTAAGGCCCCTCCGGCGCACACCATCAGAATACACTTTGAGGAGCTACTGACAGAACACGAGCAACAGTAAGTATTGTGACAGAGATAGGGTGTAGTGTCGTCCCACTCGCACCTGCACGCGGGGATAGCACCACTGGCGCGCAACATCAAGATACATTTCAACGAGCTACTCATGAAGTACGAGCATCAGTAAGTATTGAGATAGAAACAGACTCTAGTACCGTCTTACTCGCACCTGTACGCGGGGATAGTACCACCAGCGCACACCATCAGGATACATTTTGAGAAGTTACTAACGGAGCACGAACAGTTGTAAGTATTCAGATAGAAACAGACTTCAGTGCCGTCTCATTCGGACGGGTGCCGAATGAAAGGATAGCCCCACTGGCGCACACCATGCTGACCGGGGCAACAGGCTTATTCTGGCATCGGTGTGGCATCAGTCTGAGACTGACGCCAGATTGATGGCTGAAGTGGTCCATAATAAAAATTATCAGTCAACCGGTTTGACGATCACATAGAGACCGAGCACAAGATAATTATAAAAAAGGCCTACTATATCTATCCATTCTATTTGTAAATGTGCTAATTCCACGCGGCAAAAGCCGCAAGTAAAAACTAGTTGAGCTATAAAGCTTTTATAGTTCCGGTGAAAATTGAAATGCGAGTCGAGTACATCTTAAAAGAACGGTCTCAATACTCAATATTACATTTTCAAGTGCGAATTAGATTTGTCGCGAGACAGTTGGCAGTATTATATATTGCAACATCTGTTAAACTAGAGACGTCTTTGTCCTCTGTGAATATTACGTGAGAATTTCAATAGTAATAGTTTTAGTGGCTATCCGTACTGATATTATAAATGCGATGGTGTCTGTCTGTCTGCCTGTGTGTCTGTTTATCTGTTACCTCTTCATGCTCAAAAAGCTGAACTGATTTTGCTGAAATTTAGTACGAAGATACTTTGAGTCCCGAGGAAGGACAAAGGATAATTTTTATGTCGGAAAATGTACGGTTCCTGTGCGATAATCGAATTTTGGCCCATCATTGAGTTGCGGGCATCATTCAGTCACCTAGTTTAATATATTTTAGGCATTAATACAAAAATTCAAGTAAAATTTACCCCGCCGTACTGCGCCTCAACACAATAGGCAGGAAACTTAACGAATCGCTTCTGGCACGCACAAAAGTCATTATGATGAAGTTACAATTATTACAAATACATACATTGCCCCATTCACAAACGTGGCATAATTGAATACCATACGAGAATTCCCAACTCGATTCTCACTGAATGGAAGTTTGTACAAAATCCATCTAAGTTATTATAAAGTTGTCGGGTCGTATCGGGTGTAACTTGCTAACTTTAATCAAAAGCTTAGTATTCGTTATCACATCTTGTTGAGAGATAACAGGTAAGATAGGTTTGCGTTAGTTATTCGTGTGAACAACTGATGGTAGGGGCGCCCAAGAGAGGAATTTTAGATTAAGACTAGCTGTTGACTTCGCTCGTGTGGAATTCGAAAGTGGCGTAAAAACCACGTACTATCGCCGTTGTAGTGCATGCTATGTTTCAGAGATAGCGCTGTATGTAAAAATGATTTTTCCTGTTTTCCTGATTTTCTCTTTAATATTTTCCTGAATTTTCTTTGCTATAAACCTCACGGGTTTTGTATGTAAAAATAATTTTTGCTGTTTTCCTGAATTTCTCTTAAATATTTTCCTGAATTTTCTTTGCTATACACCTCACGGGGCCCGAGACCTTTCCAACGAATACATAACCATGGAAATCGGTTCGTGCGTTCTGAAATCATAACGTCAGGAAGGAAAACCCGACTTACTTTTATAAAATACACCAAAAACCACATTCACATAAAGCACTGATGATTTAGATTTAAGATAAGCCTGTAATAACATAAAAGAACAAAGCCTCATATCTCCGTAACCAACTTGGCAGATATTGAATGTATGTGACATTAAATATCTGGGAAATTGGTTACGGAGATACCTTCTAAAAGTTTTAGGCCTTGCTGTCTAAAATAACCAATAAATGTTCACTATAAACATTTTTTCAAAGAATTTTTTTTTATAAACTTTAAATCACTGTAGCGTCCTATCCCGCTGCTAAAATAAAATGCTCTTATTATTTTCTTCTCCGTTTTACCTAATCTACAAAACGTTTCACGTACTAAGTCTCGAAGACGCCTGAGTGACTACAAAAATAGCACTCTCCCCTCCGCGGTTATAACGCGTACGTCTAGTTCGTACTCCTTGAGGTTCGTGCAGGATTCCGGGTAGAGGCGTGTACGACGAGACATCGACAAAAGGCCAATTAGTGACTTTAATTAAGTCACTTTACCACAAAATAAACCGCTTCTTACCTCAAATACCTACTCGAAATTTGCCAATACCAGCTCTCAGTACATTAGTAACAAAACATGAAGTAAGCGGGTCGCGCCGCAGACGCGCAGGTGTGCACGTTAAGTCCCGCGCTGCAAACGCTCCCGCAACGCGTCCCGCGTCCCGCATTACAGACGCGCAGGCTTGGCCGAAGATTTAAGGATTTGGGGGTTTAAAAAATAATGCGAATACATCTAAAATTCTACCTACCGGAAAATTTACCACCCATATCGTCTCGATGAATGGCAGTCTTCCACCGTACGATTTTCGCGTAACTTTCTGCCTCGCACAGTAAAGCTCTGGAATGAACTATCACCAGCAGTATTTCCGGATCGCTACGACCTACAAACCGTGAAGAAGAGAGCGTATACCCTCCTAAAAGGCCGGCAACGCACCTGCAACCCGTTGCGAGTGTCTATGGGCGGCGGTAGTTGCTTTCTATCAGGTAACCCGTTTTCCCCTTTATAAAAAAAAAGTATCTGAAACGTCAGTTTAAAGTGAAGTGCTGTGACGTCGCTGCGGCGCGTTGTCGTGTGGTGAGGTCCTACCTGAAAGGCGACATGATCGATGGCCACACATGTTCATCAAGTATGAGCTTAAACATTTAGTAATTGCTTCAATTAATCAAAGTAATGCCGCTGTCAGCGCTCAATCCACATTAAATATTTAATTTCGTGCCAATCCATTACATGTTATTTGCAAATTGTTCCACTTGAAGACATCACGAAAAATTGCTCATTGTTGTAGATTTAATATTTATACATATCATCCCTTCGCCCAATTTAGGCGGTAGCGGTCATTGAACCTCTGTCAAAAAAAAAATTGACATTTTTATACAAACATTGATTGTCAACAACAAAGTGACCACACAAGGCTGTTGGCAATTACGTTTTGTATAGAAATGGCAATTTTTTCGATAGAGGGCTAATGACCTCTACCACCAAGATTGGGAAAATGCATAAAAGAGAAGTGAGAATCCGATAATCATAATAACAAATGATATATTATGTATTTCTTCTAAGAAGAGACGATATATTTTTTTAAGAAACTAGATGGTGTTATCATCATCGATTTAAAAGAGTTTGTTTACCCAGCTACCTGCCGTACTTGTATAAGTTACTCGATACATTTTTCACAAAGTCTCATACCAAATTAGATAAAATCGATTCAAGTGTATATTACCTACCCAGTATGAATTAAATAGGTTTAAATAATTTTGCTCCGCATAAATCATTACATGTTAAAATCTTTGCAAAACCCAATTTCACCGTTTGTGTGAAAACTTAACCGGCACATAAATTATTTAGCAGCTGTGGGATAATCGTGAATTTGAATAATTTCATAAGCACACGACTACATAGCTCACACTATGCAGGGTTATACGCTAGGAGACGCATGGGAAAAAGATTTTGGTTTTTTTTATGATATTTATGGGCAAGGGCGAGCAGACATGCTATCTGATGGCAAAGCAACTGCCGTCGTCGCAAGTGCGTTGCCAGCCTTTTATGAGGGAATAGGGGTAGAACGGTTGAACCACCGGTAAACTACACTCACTGGACTTCGTTGCGCGAAAATTTGTATGTCACGTGGAGCCGTACATTTTCCCAGGATAAAATGTCCTTTATGTTGTCCAGAGTTAAAAGCTATTAAAAAAAAGATTTATTTAAATTCGTTTAGTACTTCCGGAGATTAGCGCGTATAAACAGACAACATTTTTGCTGTAAATTTGTGTTCTATTACTGTTCATTAGCCCCCCAATATTTATTATTTTGTTAAAATATTAAATGTATAGACACGCAAATATTACTGTTTTATTACATGTATAGATAAGACGTGAAAGTACATTCGTATTAAAAACGAAATAGAATTTGTAAATTTAGTTGCATGTCTGTAATTTACGACAAAAAGAGGCAGACAACAACTTAGATGGGAAGACGACGTAAAAAAAAAAAAGAAATGGCAGGCTTAAGGGGAGAGGGTATATATATATATATATATTACTTACCGACTATATTTAAATTTAGTTCAATCGATTTATATAAATCAAATTACGTATTAGAGAAAGTCATATCAAACTTTTAGTTTCTAAAGTATTATTTATCTGTTGATAAGATGCGTTTCTCGCATCAAAAAATTACGTCGCCCCAAAGTATCGTAGAAAATATAGTTATTCTTTAGCAACAGCAAAATGAAATAAACAAACCTAATTTAATATACGGATCGAAAAATATCATATTGTAATGACTTTGCGGCCAACGCCTGGCCCATTATGTTAATACAAGCAGGGCATGCCGTTCCCAGAGATGACATAAATATGAATTCCTACAGCGATGCCACATTATGCATACGTCTTTAGACAAGTTGGACTCAAAAAGTGTAACAAAACTCATACATTTTATCAACGAGTTCAATATTTGTTGTTATGGGATTAAGTGAAGTGATAACCATCGAACAAATTGAAACAGATACAGTTGACGAACCTACGTCATATGTCAATTCTAACGCCTTCGTAGTCTACTGGTATCAACCAAATTTCAGATAGCGGTTGAGTGGTTCCGGAGTTTTAGCTAAATTAAGAAAATTGAAAATTACATATATTATTTAAAACCGTCCAAGTACAAGTTGGAATCGCACACGAAGGAGTCCGTACCAGTAAAGAGAGAAAAAAAGTAGGAAATCGTGTTTTAGATAGTCATCTAAAACAGACATAATGCAACCGATTATTGCTATGTAAAACACTTAAACATTTAATTTACGAGTATTTTGTTTTTAGTATTTGTTATAGCGGCAACATAAATACATATTCTGTGTACCGTTCAAACGGCTTGTAAATAGACAGGCGGAATCTATCCATCTGGATAGACTAACAGATAGACGAGCAGACATCGAAGTCACTAAGACTTAATATGTTCCCGTTTTTAGTTTTTGGGTACGGAACCCTGAAAATTGCCCACATTTAGTGCCGGCAGTATTTCGCCGCACTGTAGAAAGAGTAATGCTCAGGCTAACTCGCCCCTTTTCTTACGAATCTACAATCAGGTCACGTGTTCTGATGTGAGTTTAATATTTTTTGTTCATCCCAAAAATATTCCCAAGGCTCAAAAAGCTATTCAGAACGGAATCACTTTCTGTAAAAGTTATTCAGCTTACTATATGATTACCCCGAACTTCGTTGCGCCAAATTCGATTTATCGCACGGGAACCGTACGTTTTCCACAATAAAAAGTATCCTATGTTCTTTTCCGGGACTTCATACCAAATTTCAGCATAATCGGTTCACCGGTTTGTGCGTGAAGAGGTAACTGACTTTCTCATTCATAAGAATTATTTTTATTACGTATATGGATACTTCGCCTTCTTACAATGTTATATCCATACAAAATTTTAATAAACAAGCAAATACTAGTAAGTATTTGCCGTGGGAGAGACATGCTACGACACGAACGTGGCATCACAAAAAACTAGCGTAAAACGGCATCGTGCTGTGTTCCGTTCAGTGAGTGAGTTTACCGGCGGCCAAACTTCCCCCAATCCCCCATATCGCTATATCCTCATAAAAGGCCGGCAACGCGCTTGCAACCCTTGGGATGTCGCGAGTATCCATGGGCGACGGCAGTTGCTTTCCATCAGGTAGCCCGTCTGCTCGCTTGTCACCTAAATATCATACAAAAACAACATTTTGTCATTTCCCCCCAGAACTAACACCACCACTAGCCACCGCTCTGTAATATTAAAATAATAAACTAAAGGTAATAATACTTTGTAAAGTTGTTGTGTAATATTGTAATAAAACCGCGAAAGCGACGTAAAACTCTTATTATGGGTAATAACAGTACCTTTTAGAAAACACTTTTATGAAACATTTACAAAGACGTTTCCGTATTATTAAAACGACTTTTGAAAGAATGACACTTATTAAAATTGTAGAGGAAATATCACAAAAGACAATTTTGTGCCTTTTGTGACATTTCATCTACAATCAAATTAAAGACAATCTTAATTTATGCAAAATAATTTTCGCGCGAGATACGCGTCGAGTGAATGAGCCGAGATATATAAATTTAAATTAATATTGCATTATAATTCGAATGAAAAAATTAATTTGTTAAAATGACAATTCATTCCGCCGCAACGTGCCGTAACGAAGAAATCAATTGATTTTTGACTCAGATTTAGTCAATAGGATTGAGTAACATACGTAGGCTGCACGATTTTTAATTCCATGCGAGCGAAGCCGCAGTCAAAAGCTTGTTTTTGAATAACACATAGACGTCTGTGCTAATATTTTAAGAGTGGCACCAAATGGTTCATATAATGTTACCCTCGGTGCTTGCAGTCCGCTTTGCTTGAACTTGACTGTCACGCTGCCGCGTGGTACGTTTTATTGTCGACGGTGACTGTCAGCGAACGATTTCTTAACTTAAAAAAACCCATATAAGACCTGGGAGGGTTAGCCGAAACCTAAACGTTTTCTTCTCTTTGTAGAATGGCCAACAGAAATCGTTCGTAACGCCTTATGCCATTTGGATAAATTTTGTTTGGGAATTCCTACAAGGAAACGAAAACGTTTAGATCTTGACTAAGCCTCCTGAAATCGGTATACAGGTTCGTAATCTCTATTATGTCGCTAATAACTAACAGATTGACGTGTTCCGTCCGCGGGAATATCTCGTTTGTGGAGATATCTCATCCACGGAGATATCTCTTCCGATCGCGACATAGACGTATTTATTACTGTCTCTATTATCGCTTCTAAAGAAGCTTTTATAGTGTATCTTCCGATAGGGATTTGTAATTGTGAAACACGTTCTAAGTCCTTTGTATATTAATAGATAATAATAATAACAATTTCTTTATTGAGGTCTTTTCTGGCCAAATTAGTTAAATTGATTTATGTTATATCTATGTCTTCGAGGAATAACTTATTTCTTTTGCACAATCGTCTCTATTGCTTTACTGAAAATAAGATAATAATATGACCGAATATTGTGGTACTTACACTTGACACAACCTTGCACTTGGCACTAGTACAAAACACTAATCGTAAAATGTAAACCGGGCCTTAGTTACAAACTAAACGCCTCATACTTTAATTTATGTTTAACTAGCTGTTGCCCGCGACTCCGTCCGTGCAGTAACATGGGTGAGAATAATTGTTTTAGTTAACTAAAAAATTTAATAAAAAAAACATAACGCACAATAAAGAATTTAAAGTGCAATATGTGAAATTAACTGAGCAGAGTACATCGAGTAGCTGTCAAGCACCGTGGTAGTACGTGCTATGTATCAAAGATGGCGCTGTGTGTGAAAAATAGTTTTTTTCCTACTTTTCTCTTGAAATTTTTCCTATAAACCTCTCTCCTCTCACAAACCCTACGGAGCACCAAGACCTTTGGTATAAACTGTCATGAATTGACGACCTCTGTGGCTCAGTTAGTAAGCGCGTTAGTAGCTTAATCCGGGGGTCGCGGGTTCGAATCCCGCCGACGGAGCAAGTTTTTCAATGGGTCTTGGATTTGTATTGAATATGTGTATCATGTAATAAAAATCTCAAGTACGTGTATAGTATAAAAGTATTAAATATATTTCCGTTGTCAGGTACCTGTTACACAAGTCCCTCGTGTACTTAGCACGGGGCCAGATTGACGTGGTGTAAAGCGTCAATAGATATTATTATATTATTATTATGAATTTTTACATTTAAAAAATCACCATCATAGGTATAGTAACTTTCTACGACTTCTTCTCCTCTTCGAATTCCATTTAAGAAACATCGAGTATCATTTTTACTTTTATAATGTCTTGAATTTTATTGGTGTTGTTTTTAAAATTATGAGTACGGTAATAGCTGTACAAACAGCTATACGCTTAATAGTTTTGTTTGTTTCCCGTTTCCCGGAATCCCGGGGAATGTTTGCCCCGCATTTCGGGATTGTTTACGCCTAACGTCGTTAGAATATCCAACTTGAATTTGGAGATTATCTTTTAACAACGGGTTAGGTTTAATGCGACATAGAAATTGTGCGTTGGCGCTCGGGCTACTTAGCTGGATTGTATTCGATGGTTTTGTTAAAAGTATTTGATATTGAAAGTTAATGGGAAAAATAACTCATCTTCATAATGATATAGATGACGATACCAAAGCACGATTTTGCCATGGGAGAGCCATGCTTCGGAACGAATGGGCCGGCTCGAGTGATACCACGGCCTCACAGAAAACTGGCGTGAAACGGTGTTGTGCTGTGTTTCGTTCAGTGAGTGAGTTTACCGGTGGCCCAACTTCCTTAATCTACCTATCCCTGTTCCCATCCCCTGTTTCCTCATTAATGCCGGCAACGCACTTCTCTTCTCTTCAAATGTCACGAGTGTCCATGGGCGACGGCAGTTGCTATCCATCAGGTAACCCGTCTGCTCGCTTGCCCTCTCATACATTTTAATCATTTTTTTTTACAATGAATTTACACTCTAAACTAGCGAATATATTATGACTAAGTACTCTGATATAGTTATTGTTATTGGACAGATTTCCTGTTCAATAATATATAAGTTCTTAGCTAAATTAGGAAAAGCCATTTTGTTTCCTTCTGCCCCAACTACTAAAATCAGTCAGCAGTTTTACAAGATTACGTGTAGCGTTTACCGATACAAGCTGTATTGAAATTACACTAAGTACACCGGACACGCAAATATGAATCTTATTCAGACGATATAGAATTCAGAATCCAATCGCCAACCTCAACAATTCCACTTTTCTCATATGAATTGCAGAGTGTATTTGAATATTTATTATAAATTACGAGAGTGCTCCGCGACTTTTGTATTTATGACGCAGAGCATAGGGTTCAATTTACTCTGCGTGTTTCGTTGTCACAATTCGTCTATTAGCCAAATCATTTCGGACTCGAATCCTCGTTTTCATTGTCATGTAAACAGAGATGAAGAAATCTATTATTATTAATTGGAACGTTTCCACGGTCCAGTTGAATATCTTGTTAAGTGGACTTCATTTTGGTAGCTTTATTGTTTATTGTGTTTGTCTGTCTGTTACTTCCTTACACCTAAACTGCTGAACCAATTTTGCGGAAATACTTCGACTCCCGGAACAATGTATAGTTGCCGCGCAATAAACGAATTTAGGCGCAACGGAGTTGCGTCAACCGTTTGAAATAATCATACCATAATGGCTAATAATTGCAAAGGAAATAAAAATTAAGTATTTCACCATGGGGGAAATTGATACAGAGCCAATTGACGGACCTACGTCCTTTGGCCAAAATATATATTCCATGTAAGACGTCTAATCTGTCGGCTGGGTTTAACAAAGTTTGATCTAAGTAGAAATTGCGATCAACAAACTACCAGCAATAATAATAATATATAGATATAGATAGTAATAATAATAATAACTACCAAACCTGTTTCGGTGACGGTGGCCGGTTTCATAACAACCAAACCTGTTACGCAGGAGTAATTTTATAGTGTTCAAGTGTGTGCGCAGTACACAGGAGCACTCTCTCTTCCTTTACTCTCCACCAATGGGAAGGATGACCGACACGACTGGTGAGAGATCAGTCGCAGGACAGACTTTTTACATGCCCATCCGACGCATGGGTCATCTTACTTGTCTGTCTGACAATCAGGAAAAAACGAATTTCTAACGCGAAAATCGAACCCACAAGATTCGGGTTAAGAGCCGAGCTCTGTACCACTACATCGTGGAGGTGATAATAATAGTGATAGTGATAAACTCGCGTTCAGTTACAAAAGTTCAAATTTGGAACTAATTTCTCAAAATCCATGCTACCATGCTAAAAGCACATAAAAGGAAAATTGAACCGTAGCGGCTAATTTGTTGTTTTTTTTAAGGTTCACAAAACCAGCCAGATATTTAATAACTAATACAAAAAGTGATTGCTTACAATATATAACAACAGTGTATCCATCGTGTAAACGCTGCATGCGTTATTGTTACATAATACGAAATTTGGAGCAGTAATTGCGCAATTATTGCTTTCGCGAGATACATAATAGCCCTGCCGGTGGGGTAATTGAAAACGCTTCGTAGTATAACGTCACACCACGCTGCACCACGAAGCACCATGCAGCACCACGTGGCACCATGCCACACCACGCAGCACCACGCAGCACCACGTAGCACCGCGTAGAACTTTCATAACACCATTTATTTATTTAATATTTTATGGTGCACAGGTAATTTTAACAATATTATAATTTACACAGAAATACGACATAGCAGCCCTAGACAGATAGTACCATATGTAGCGGAGCATTATACGGAGCATTTCGTAGCAACATTATTGCATTTCGTAGCACCATGTAGCATTTTGTAGAACCATGTGCAACTTCGTAGCACCTCTCAGCGCTTTGTAGCGTCTCGTAGCATTTCGTAGCGCCATGTTGTAATTCGTAGCAATCGCGTAGGACTTCGTAGTATTTTGTAGAACCACGTAGCGTCTTCGTGGCACCTTCGCAGCACCACGTAGTATGTTCATTACTCTTCGTATCACTTTGTTACTCTTGGTAAGCCTTGCAGTTAACTAAATTAAGTGCTACTAAGGCTGTCGCTAAGGACTACAAACTGTCATAATAACTAATGTTGGTTCTAACTTTTATTGGTTTTATCAAAACTTTCCCAAGCTTTTCCTGCAGTTTGAGAACAACTTGATAACGTTAAAATAACAAAATGCTAGTTTGGATAGAGACGATATTTTCTTTGGATTTACTTGATCTCGTAATATTATTATTACTGAGAAATAATATAATTTATTATGTCATTGAAGTATAGATATCTCTAAAGATACCTAAGGGATTTCTTTTGTATCGCCAAAACAGAAATATCATTATTGCATACTCAGCATTTCATAATAAAACGCGCACTAGTTAAAATAATTATATATTAATTAACGAGTCGCCAGAAAAACGAAATATCTGGGACAGTAGTGACAAGTGAATAATTATAAAATAATGACAGTAGGGTCGCCAGAAAAACTGCGTATTCGGGACAGTGGCAGTTAGAGTGATATTGTGGTCGTAAATCATAGATTTTGGCTCGCGGAGACATTTGTCTTGGCAGGGTCTGCGGCGTCAGGTTACGTATCGGTGACTCGGCACTTAACTGGACACGGAGTTCTGAGACTGGATACGACATTGTAACAGAAATAAGTCTCTTTAATATTGTAAACGTGAAAGTCTGTCTACCTGTTACCTTCATATGCTTAGAGCCTGCTGAACCGATTTTGATAAAATAACTTTAACATAAGTAAAGACGTCGACGGATATATAGTTCCATGTAAAAAATCCTAGAATGTTAGATATTTTTAGCTATATTTAAAAATTTAATTTACGCCAACTGCTGTAACCAAAATACAACCGTTTCAAGCTTAAAGCCATTATTGAGAGGTCATGATTGAATAAAAACGACAATCCTCTTGTTGACGCAGTGACGTTAAAATACAGTGCTAACTGAATAATAGTAATGAATAACTTAGTCGCACTTAGATAAATAAAAATATAAGTAAGAATCAGAGAAAAATAAAATAAAAAAAACACTGACGTTATCGACACCATTATCGGTGTAATAGATATCCGACCGCATCCAGTAGAGTGCGGGGCGCAGATGTCTGAATCAGTTCTATAACACAGCCAGGCTGACCCACTTGTATAAAGCGCACTTTTTACCCTCCCCTTCCTACCCCCCTTCCCGGGGAGTCCCGCACCCGCAACCCCCGCTCTTAAACTTAAAATGTTATGGAGTCGTTTAATGCTGGCAGAGATAAAGGTCGTGACATACTTGCGTTTAATGGGTTTTTATTGTTTGCATCTTCCTTAAATACATTGTTATTGTTAAGGGCTCGCACACATTGCTAGCCTGCCGTTAATTTCGTGAAATTTATGTAAGGAGTATGTTTTGTTTAGTTGTTGTACTTAGGCATTTTAATTCCAAATTACTATTTGAAAAAAAACTATTAACCTACATTATATACCTATCTTGTTTATTGTGTCTAAATAATCTTTAAATATATTTCTTTGGTGTTATTATAACTGAAACTACTATAGAGATCTTTTTTACTTACAAATTAATTATAATACTAAATTCCACATGACTGACGTTGCCCCGAACCACATATTCCCTGTCTACATAATATCATGAAATTTATTCTACTTGATAGAACTCAGAATAATATAATGTATCTTAACAAAAGAACTGTATTATATTGTGTGTCTTGGGTAATCTAAGAATTAATTAAGAGAGCAATTTTCTAAGAGTTTTATTTCTGCGGAGGATTAATCTAAATGGAGTCAAAGTAAATCTTGTTTAATACCGGATAAGATTTTATTATTATCATTTTATATTCTTATGCTTGCTTTCACAAAAGGGAACTAAAAACTGAATACATTTATTTAAATGCGTTTTATATCATTCCCTATCATATGGATGATCTCCCTATTCCGGGGTTATCCCGTAATTCCGGGGTAGGACTGTCCAGTTTAAGCGTGACTCATGGTCACTCGACTCGAAGGACACAGGTTCTGTGATGAAAATTTGAATACTTAATGCAAATGCATTCCTTCTCGGGACTAATTTTGGAATACGAGTTCTCTGTTGGATTAGTCTTAAAGTTTTAATTTGATACCGCTAGTTATCTGTTGTGTTCTAAATTAATAAATAATAATTTATTAACCTACAAGAAGATAACGTATTTTTTCTTAAAAGTCCGGCAACACATCTGCAACTTTTCTGATGTTGCGGGTGTCTATGGACGACGGTATTAAATTTTGTCGTAAATTGTCGCTGACTGTCACTAACTTTCTGTCAATAAATTTGACATTTCTATACAAATTGCGATTAACAACATAGTTTTGTATTGTCATTTTGTTGTTAGCAATAGTGTTTTGTATAGGAATGATAATTAGCAGAGGGTTAATGACCGCTAGCGACAATATTAAGCGAACGCAAAATATATGTCTATTTGTTCTGCTTTTAGTTTTAGTTCAACTCACGCATTACTATATTATTACCCGACTGCTCCAGAAGGAGAGTTATGTTATTCGAGAATATTAATGTGTACATGTATGTATGATTGTTTGGCACACTCTGCAGCCTGCAGGAGGTGTCGTTAGCTTCGTATTAACCGTGAGAGTGACACAAGATAAATTAAAATTTATAAAAAATAAGGTGGCGGATTTTCGACGCCAAATTCGAATATTGCATTCCAAACGACGACGACGCCAAATTCAAATATGCAGTTGGATTTTTGTTTTTAACATTTAGCTTGTTTAACCTATTGTATGTTGGCCAACTCACAGTTTTCTCTTCCGCAGCTGCAGCTATGACTTTCTGGAGATCGTGGAGACAGGCCTCACCAACAACACTGACCACGCCTGGACGGAACACACGTATGGCACGGAGTATGAGGTGAGACCTTACCACCACAAGCGTAGCTCACCGTAGTTAAACTTAAATTAAACTAGCCAGCTTAACCACAAGCGTTTTACCGCGCCTTAGATATGAGCGTGGCGTAGTCTGCCGTTCTGAGCGTTAGTTTTGTTACCCGTCCCCCGCCCCGTCTCAAGTACCTAGGACACGGTACAGTAGTAGTGGTCTAGCTATATTTCAATTTTTTTAAGTCTATGCCGAAAATCAAGTCGATTGGTTGCTTCGTTTGTCCGTGAAGGCAGGACACTCACACTTTCCCATCTGTAGTATTTGGATGGTAACGTTGGATTAGACGAAAAGGTAATGTTGTTTTTCGTTTAAGCAACTTAGTGACCTCGGTAATAAATACCTTGTACTCTTACACTCTTACTTATAAAAATATTTATACAAGGAATTAACTGTTGGCCGTGGCTCTGTCCGTGTGGTCACTGAGATGAGAATAATTATTATTTTTAACAACATTTAACGCTTATCACACTTAGTGACCACTGGTCCCTTAAGGCTTGTACATGGGCTAGAGGGGTAAAAGTTTAACCTGTTATAAGTTGAATAATTATACGTTAATAGTTTTATTTATAAGGGGTTTCATTTTTTATAAATACATTCGTTCAAAGTAAACTTATTCAATTTCCCTAATCTCTAGATGGATATTTCGGAATAAAACCTTAATTCTTTATAAAGCCTGACCTATTTGCATAACAGCCAGTCACTAATTCGTCAATCTATTATCCCCATTTGTAGCGAGGCCATATAATATAAAGGGCCGTGGGAGAGCTATGCTTCGGCACAAATGGGCCGGCTCGACCGGAGTGATACCACGCCCTCGCAGAAAACTGTCGTGAAACGGCGTTGTGCTGTGTTTCTTTCAGTGAGTGAGTTTACCGGTGGCCCAACTTCTCTAATCCCCCTATACCTATTCCCATGGGCCGGCTCGACCGGAGTGATACCACGACCTCACAAAAAAAGGCGTTTATGAGGGGAATAGGAAATGGGCATAGGGATAGGGAATTAGAGAAGTTGGGCCACCGGTAAACTCAATCACTGAATGTAGCACAACGCCGTTTCACGCCAGTTTTCTGTGAGGCCGTGCTATCACACCGGTCGAGCCACCCCTTTCGTGCCGAAGCATAGCTCCCACGGATTAAAATGAAGTGTCACAGCGTGTCGTGTCGCAAAACGCAGTTATGTGGCATGCGTTATTGTTTGACGCAACGCAAGCATTTAGCATAGCTTCATATACAAACATTATCCCATAAGTTATTACCTCGATAAAGCATAAACCGCAAATAACATACAACCATGTCACTCGCGAACCTCCGATTAGCGGATATCTAAAGCCGTGGACTTTCCGGCTTACGCGTGTCCCGCCGAAATACTGTGACGGCTGTTTGCGTTATTAAGGTTTTTTGGCGTTTCATTAACGCGAAATTGGAATTCGGATTTAATTCAAAAGAGGATTTGGTTGTATTTTCAATGAAATCCATCAACCGATATTTCATGTAGCAGTAGGTAGCTGCTAAGCTATCCACTAGGATAGCTTACTATATTGCAATTACATTTTGAAATTATTATAAATCAGAAACTTTATGTTGTTTCGTGAGTTTTTGACTGCAGTATTTTTATGATATTTAGGGGGCAAACGAGCAGACGGGTTACCTGATGGAAAGCGACTGCTGTCGCCCATAGACACTCGCGACATCCTAAGAGTCGCAGGTGCGTTGCCGGCCATTTATGAGGGAATAGGGAATGGGAATAGGTATAGGGTGATTAGAGAAGTTGGACCACCTGTAAACTCACTCACTGAAAAAAACACAGCACAACGCCGTTTCACGCCAGTTTTCTGCGAGGGCGTGGTATCACTCCGGTCGAGCCGGCCCATTCATTTCGAAGCATGGCTCTCCTATGGCAATTAGCATCAGTTTCTGTACTCAATGAAACTTGAGATCAAATGTCACATTGGTACACGCCTCCAACGGGGTTCGAACCTGCACCCTCTCGAATGCAAACCAAAGGTCTTACCCACGGACGCTCTAGATTTATACAACTTTATTCAACAGCGTTGTTCATTCGTCAACGTTTTAACGCTAGCCAATCAAAAACTCGCGGGTAGTTTGTAAATAAATATCGGTCATCATCGGATCAGCTCTAGAAAATATTAGATTAAACAATATACTTTATGAATATGAGACCCATCATATCGGCCACCGATTTACAATCAACCAAAGATTTTAACAACGAGGTTTTACACTGAATAATTCCACGCTTAGGAAACCGCCCGATCGTTCTTACAAATCGCTATCTTCAAAAGGCATATAAAAACGATTTGACCCCATTCTTTTTCAATAAAATAGCATTATTTTAATAAATAAAAAATCATGAACGAAAATATAATTGATTACATGAGGCTTATTTTTGTTCCAGGTATGGGAGGAACTGGAAACCCTCATGTCCGAGTCCGACTCCGTGAGTGCGGGGTGGTCTCGGGAGACTTCGGGGGGGCGAGTACGGCGGCTGTGCGGGGACTGGGGGGGCAGGCTCAAGCTGCTGCGCTACCAGTCCCGAACCCACGGACTCCGACTGAGATTCCGCTCCGACCACTCGCTGCATTTCGCCGGGTACCGCGCGAAAGTCACTCTTGCTGATTGTGAGTATTTGAATTTGGAATTAAATGCCGGGATTTGATTTTGGAATATTTTGAATATCGCCCGTTAGCTAACAACATCGCTCGAGTCGAAAATTTGCGGTTTTTACATTTTAATATCATTGGATAGAGATACTCGTTGCGCTTCGAAACATTCATTGGTCACATTAAGAGGGCGATAAAAGCAAAATTGACTATTGCATAATTCCGTTTTATACTTGATAATAAGCTACGAATCGTTTCGTTTTTTAAACATAAATACTACATTATATTTGTGAGCTCCTGTAGTAGCGAAAACACGACAGCTTTTAGTTTTCTCGGTAAAAAATATCACAACAAAGATGCCTCTAATTTTCACGCATATATCTTTGTTTCTCAAAACGGCGCATTCAACGGACTCAGTATTTTAAGACACGATACAAAATTTTGTTACCGAGCTCCTGTAAAAGCGGCTTTTTTTATTTTTGTAAATTAAAAAGACATTTAAAAAAAAACTGTTTTCACTGCGATTCCACGTCGTTCTGTTCCACCTGGCATATGAATAACGGTTGTAAGTGTGAAGAGATTTATCTCTAAGGCGATGTTTAATTTTTTTGCTTTATTTGCCCCCTTATATAAATTTCAGACAGCCATAAGTCGTAATTAAATAAATAGTGACGGCGCTCAAGACGGTTGGCCTCGCGACACCACGAATACGGGAAAGATAAACAAGTATTAAATAATAATAATTAAAGTCAGGATTCAAAAAGACTTAAGCGACTTTTTAAAAAAATACAATTATCTAAATCCGCAGTGAAATGTAACAGGCAGGAAAAACGAAAATTTTATTTTATATCTTCAACTTGAAACTTCCATCTCTCGCATTTGACACTATCTCCATTTTAATTCACAACAAATTGTTGCTATTTTGAGCCAGAGGGCTTAGCCAACGAGTTTTTTAACACATATATAAAGAGTCACCGATCAAAGATGGGGTGGATTGACATGATGCGTTCGTCGGATGATAACTTCATAGTTTTAAATGGTATCAAAGGTTATGTCAATACATACTTAAATTACACGAATTAAAAACATTTAATTCGGGTCTCACAGACCTTATAAATGCGAAAAATTATTAAATGCAGAACCGGTTTTGCTCAAATTTGGTATGGTCATGCTTTGGGTCCCCGGAAAGGACAAAGGATACTTTTTATCCCGGAATATATACGTTTCCCGGGCAAATTTTGGTGCAACGGGGTTGCGGGCGCCATCTAGTTTTATATATTCGATCAGTGATAAAGGAAACGTGGTGGCTAGGGTCCCTACAGTTCTGATTATTTGCGAGCGTCGTCGCTTCTATTTATCACATTGCGAATCTTGCAGACAGGCTCAGTTCTGCAGCATATGCTGTTAGAAAGATTAGGGAAATTACAGACGAAG